>JASSUY010037622.1:0-43978 GCA_032466535.1 Forpus xanthops | reverse complement strand
CCATGGCAGGGGGGTTGGAACTAGATGATCTTAAGGTCCTTTCCAACCCTAACTATTCTATGATTCTATGATTTGGGGGTGGGGGGGTGGGAGGTGTTGCTAAACCTTTTAACATTAAATTACATTTTACTGGAAGAAACAGCCACAGGACACATCTGGACTAACTTCAAGTTGTCACAGCACAGGCCATGTTGCCAAACCCTATGAAATCACTGTATTTTCAGCAAGATGTTTTTAACAGTTCTCTCATGTGAGCAATGGTGGGGAAAAGCTCTAACACAGGAATGAGTAAAGACACCCTCAAGCACAGAGCCACTCGGTACCTGATGCTGAGTGGTATGACACAACTAAGGTAAGTATGATAAGCCTTTCTAGTTTAAGCTGTTCAAAATAGCATATTTACTCTTGTGAAACTCTGAGTCACATTCCTTCCAAGCATGTAATGCAAAGTCAAACGACAGGTTTCATGCTTACACTTCTGATAACACTATCTCCATGCTCATTAAAGTCAGTTAATTAAAGTGTTGATGAAAGTAATCTCTAATATACAGAATGCTAATGAAGCCCCAGTGCTTCCTGTGGCATCACGTGCAGCCATGGCAGTACACGCTCAGACTTGGCAGGGCTATGGTGCAGAGGGCAGGGTGCATCCTGCTTGTGAAATGAGATACATGGGACGAAGTAGTGGACAGGGTGGGGGCTCGCAGGAACTGAATGCCATCTCTGTTTTTCTATTCTAGTATTTGCTAAAAGAAACAAGACATTAGGCAGAAGTTCTTTCCTGTGAGGGTGGTGAGGTGCTGGCACAGGGTGCCTAGAGAAGCTGTGGATACCCCATCACTGGCAGTATTCAAGGCCAGGTTGGATAGGGCTTGAAGCAACCTGGTCTAGTGGAAGGTGTCCCTGCCATTGGAATTGTATGAACTTTAAGGTCCCTTCTAACTCAAAACTGTTCAAAAATGAATCCAAATTATTCTTCGGAATGTCCACAAAATCTCCTGCGGATCTTTTTTTCCCTTCTGTTACTTTGGGGTTTAGAGGTGCCCACTGAACTCTGTACCCCACTAATTCTGGCTAAATAAAAGCTGCACATTTCAATTGGTAATCGATAATGCTGTGTGGCAACCTCAGAGCAGCCTTCCAGTATCTGAAGCAGGCCTATAGGGATGCTAGGGAGGGACTCTTCATTAGGGACTGTAGTGATAGGACAAAGAGTAATGGGTTCAAACTTAAAGAGAGGAAGTTTAGATTGAATATAAGGAAGAAGTTCTTTACTGTAATGGTGGTGAGGCACTGGAATGGGCCGCCCACGGAAGTAGTGAATGATCCATACCTGGCGGTGTTCAAGGCCGGGTTGGACAGAGCCTTGGGTGACATAGAATCATAGAATAGTTAGGGTTGGCAAGGACCTTAAGATCATCTAGTTCCAACCTCCCTGCTATGGGCAGGGACACCTCACACTAAACCATGCCACCCAAGGCTTAGTCTGGTGTTTAGTGTGAGGTTTAGTGTGTGGTGTTTAGTGTGAGGTGTCCTTGCCCATGGCAGGGGGCTGGAACTGGGTGATCTTAAGGTCCTCTCCAACCCTAACTATTCTACGATTCTATGATTTGCAACCCATTATTATCTGGCCTCAGTATCAGACACTGCAATGGAAAGGAAAGGAGTTTCATGGAGGGAACACGCAATCTATTCAGTAGAAATTGAGGACAAGTGCATCTGCAAGAAACCAACCTCCAGACAGCTTCAACAGCTCAGGGAACAGCAACAAAAATTACTCACTTTCTTCCTGTTTTGTGATGGGACTGTGGTAGATCTGAAAAGGGGGAGGGAATGGAAGAGGAAGAAAAACAAACATGCAATGTGATTCAGTATTTACTTTCTAAAGAAAATACAGCATCCCATAAATCACCCCAAGCCAATCACAAACAGGAAGGCAACGTTCCAAAGAAATGTCATTTTATAATTAAGCAAAATACCATTACCTACACAATATATTATTCTTTTCTGACTTTCTACATTTCATTGGGGCACCTGAACTGGAAACTTTGTCATTCAGATGCCCTGTAAAGAGGGCAGCTGGACAGCCTAGCACAAAGAGGTTGTGGGTTTTCTGTTTGTTTGCTTGCTTTTAAAAATTCAAGCGTCAAGGCATTCCTTCATGCCATACAAAAATACATCTTGCATTTATTAATAATAAACAGTGAGGGCCATTCTTGACAGAAAATCAAAAATCCTTTATATACAATAACACACTGTGCAAACTGAATGAGTCCCAGACACCCTGAAGTGATTGACTGTCCAGCATGAGCACACTGACCCTACCCACTCTCCCATGTCCTGTCCTGTTTAAATGAGCAGGAGAAAAGTGCTGTGGAGTGTGCCCAAAGACAAGAGGAGCTGCCAGAAATGGTTTCCCACAGTGCACATTATGCGGCCCGTTTAGAGAGAGAATGGTAAAATGTGAAGGACTTAGATTGAGGGAAGGAAACACCAGTAGGCACAGAAAGGTGGTGAACATGGAGCAGGGTGGCTGCTCCCACCTTTTCAAACGCTGCTTAGAGCAGGGACAGAAAAAAGTTGGAGAGAGAGTTGTGAACAACAGAAATACAGAGAGCTCACGACTCCATACAGCCACAGTATTTTGGCAGCCTGGCACACCCAGGGTTGTACCAGAGCTTTAAAGGAGGAAAACCAAAATCCCATTGCCAGCTGTGCCCGAAGAGCTGCACAATGCCCTATTTCAGATGTGCAGTGGCTAAACTAACGACTGTATTACCGGTAAGAGGCACTTGTACCAAAGACCCTGCAGTCGATCTGTCCCAGCTCTTCCCCAAAACCCGCCGGCAGAGGACACTGCTCAGCAGCGTATGGGCAGCAGCTCCTGGAACGCTTACCGGCTCCTTCCCGTCCATGGCTTCCATCCACAGCCTTCGATTGGCTTCTGAGAGGGCCTGCAGTGTGATGGTCCCAGACCTGTGCAGAGTTCATCCAGGGACAGGCAGGAAAATGAAGCAAAATTTGGTTTTAACAGACAGCAAAGAGCGCTTTCATCCAGGTTTGCAAGGTTTGGAGGACGTGTGAACACTAAAGCACCTCACCTTTCATTAGTTTCAATGTCGAAACAAAACCTTTTGTCTATAGAGTCAGTCTTTCTCCTTACACAGGATTTCAGTGTCAGGTCTAAGGTGCTCTAGGAGAGAAAATGAAAGCTAAGGTTTCAGGAAAGAAACACAGGAGAAGATTTCAGGTTACTCAGCACCTTTAGGTTGCAGCCTAGCTCAGCACTGCCCACAGAGCACCAGACACCCAGCAGTGCCCTGCAATCCCATGGCACTGGTACCAGGAGCAGATAGTCCTTCCCACCATCAACAGAGATCAAAGGCTCTGTAAACCTGGCTTCCTCTCCTCAGCCACAAATTGTTCTAAATGTCACAGAACTCTCCTGCAAACAGGAGCTAAATATCTCAGCAACAGCAATATGCTTCCGCAGAGCAGGCACTCTACTGAAAATAAACATCACCAGGCAGCCACTTGGTCTTTGTGGCCAGGACCCTGCTTGCCTGCTATCTGACACAGCTAGGTCCTATTTTTCACCAGTGCTGATCAGTTATCCATAGCATTCATGGCCCAAAGAGCTTTGCATGAAATACTTTATAGGAAAAGAACGCTAACTGGCCAAATCTGGAGTAGGTGCACTCTGAAGAGAGGCCAGTGCAGTGGGACTGAGCTCCAGCCCTTCATATTCACACCCCAGACTCCACAGCAGAGTCACTGCAATGTGACCATGAGATCTCCATGACTTTGTAAGAATCTGTGCAACCAAGCAGCCCCCAGGATGAGTATGCAAGCCTGAAACGTGTTAATAACCCTGACCCTCACTGTTGCTGTGTCTGCAAGACCTCCAGCAGAAGCAGATCAGACAGAGCACAGATCAAGAACCGCCTCCTCCAAGATTACCTACAGTTTACATGCCATGATGATAATCTCCGGGCTGTACTTTGTGTGTGTGCTGGTTGTTTGATGTTTTTAAGAGAACTGCCTGTAATCACAGGATTTAAAGCTGTGTGGCCAAAGGTGCAGACTTCCAGATTACAAGAGTTTGGGAAAGGGACTAATTTACATTTTTACAAGCCCTACTTTCATTAATTTGCCCTACCAGACATGTTTACAGCAGAGATGAGAACAGATCCCCTCAGTCAATAGTTTGGGCGTTTCTTTGCCAAGGTCTCTACCAAGGGCTTTCAAAAAATACATTTTATTTTATTGCTGCAGCATGCAGAGGGCTGGCAAAGAACAGACCATGAGATCACAAACTGGAGAACAGCACGCCTGACTGGGAGTCCCCAGGGGATGTTACTCCAAGGCAGAGGGGGCGGGTGGACTCAGCTGGATGCACTTGCTGTGCTCCGTCATCTGTGCCTGCATCCTACCCCTGCTCTGTGATGCTGAGGAACTGCAGGGAACTCCCAGACACAGTGCTAAAATCCAAAGCATTTTGCCAAACAAGCCATTCCCTTTATTGCAGTTTAGAGCTACAATGCTGCCCTCTCCTACTCTCCTAACACTGGTCCCACTCCCATATAACCAGTTCTGAGAATACAAAATCACAAACCCATGACTGTGCCAACATGCAAAGGCAGAAAAATACTGCTTTTGGAAGCACTCATCTGATAACTTGAGTGATTCAAGTACTTGCAATTACTGCCAGAGGGCTATGTGGAAACCAGGCTGCAGGTTCACTGCCCATGTGCATGGATAGATATAAAAATTAGCTTGTCTGGAAAGGCAGAAATTTCACACTAGACCAATTTGCAAGCCACCACTGTCCGAATAATGCTAGTGTTACACAAACCTGCATCTTCACTGTGAAACCCTGCAGGGCTTCAGGCTAATTTTGGGAGAGAGAGAGGTGAAACTTCTCTTTATAGAGGTTGTCCTGTGTGACCAGGCAGGAAGGGGACATGAAGCTCTGCTCCATGGCCAGGAGCCCTTCCAGAGCTGCAAACTCAGGACTCATCTCACTGGTGCTGCCAGACAACTGCTCTGACAGCAGGGCTGGCCTGTACTCCTCTGGACTTGGCACCTGTTCATCTGTTTGCTTATGGAAAGGGATGATGTGGGCAGACTGAAAGTGAGACCTGATGGCTAGGTCAGTGTTTGCAGATATCCCTCCAAAAAACCAACTCACTTGCTTAGCTCCAGGCTTCTGGTCCATGGGTGTCATCCGTAAGGTTTTTGCCTCTTTCTCATACTGGCAGTAATATTTCACCCAGGAGATGCCCAGTGCCCCTGCAGAAACACACAGGAAGCTGAAGTTAGAGACAGTGCCTCAGCTGCATGCAGCCAGCAAGGCATGTCCAACATTACCCACATGTCCACACTTCTCTGGGACCAGACACTGCTGGCTCTATGGGGACAACTCCCTTGCCAGCATCTCCACTGGGAAAAGCCAAGAGGAGCAGGAGGAGGAGTAAGGCTGCAGCTGCCTCCAGTGGCCTCCCAAAATGCTGCTGGTGAAAGCGCATTTGTGGGACTCTGGTTGGAAGCCAAGCTGGTCTGGCCAAGTCCAGCCAAGACCTACACTGGCAGAATCCTGTGTGGCTGGAATGCTTGCTTCACACAGACACCACTAGTTTTTCCTGTTGATGAAAACTTGGTAGTAAAAACAACAGCCTCTTTAAAACACTGAACCTTAGTTCCTACATATATTTTTCTTTATTGTCATGCCTAAACCCCTTTATATGAAATACTTCAAATAGCACTTTTTTCTGTAGTTTGTTTTTAACTTGCAGTTGTCAGGAGGAATAGCTGTCTTCATATCCAGTTTTTAGTGGAAACATAAATAGAGACAGCAAACAGCATGCAGGAACATGTAACATTTGTGGTCTAAAATTACTTTCTGTGTGTTTGCTTTTAAAAGCAGGATAAACATACATATGAACATCTGCATAAATGCATTCGTATGTATAATACAAAAATTAACTGTGCACTAAGTAAGTTGTCTGTGGACTCAGAGACGACACCTCTACACACAGGCTTTTGTCCCCTGAGTTTGCATGACCATGCAAAGCTGCAGCAAGCATTTGCAAAAGACTGAATTTGGCTTGATTTGATACTGCACAGAATGACAAGTTTCTCTCTCAGCAGTTTAACTCTGAGCTCCAGCTAATGCTTCAGTTGTGCTCAGATGCCCTCAGAGACAGGTCAAGAGGGAAGCTGGGCAGGACACCAGATTTGTTACGATAAAATGCAGCCAAGATGCAATCTGCCAGAGCTCTGGTATCTCCAGTAGTACAACAGAGTAATAAATCTCATCTAATTTGAGTGCAGGGCAATTAGCTCCTTGCTTGCATGGTTCATGAAACCCGGAGAAAGCTCTGTGCCATCACTGAGAAAGCTGGCAGCTGAAGTTGCTGGTGATTCCCTGTGCACTGGCAGTCAGTGACACCCCAGGCAGCACCATTCACAGCACTGCCATGACTGAACTGGCCTGGGCACAGTAGCCGAGTGCAGTCCCCACCATGGGGCTATGAGCACAGCAGCCCAGGCTACTATGTCTTTTAACACATTCATGGGCATATAAAAGACATTACATTTCTCTTGAGTGTACAGATAGCCCTCAATGGTTGGCTGCCCAGGTAGTTTGCAGGTTAGGGGGGCTTCCTTCATCCTCTTCTTCAGGTCTTCAAGCTCCTCCCGTGTGCTGGAAAAATGATTCCTTGTCTGTTAAAACAAAACCGAGCACATTTGAACATAAGCAAAGAGCGAGCTTCAGGTATTCCTGGTGAAACTTTAAGTGCTTTGGCAGAAATGAGTAAGTCTCCAATGTACTAAATCAGGAATACTATATATTCACATGAAAACTCCAGCTATAAGAACAACTGCACTCTCAAAGATGATTAAAAAGACATGGTTTAACATACCATGTGTGGAAATAGCGTTGAAGAGTCATGACTGGAGAGACGCTTGTTCTTTCAATAAAAGAAGCTTAGCACAGTTTAACGCTAGGTGAAGCAGAAGGAAGCACCTGAACTACTCTTCACACCATTGTTTAGGTAATGGGTGTATTCTATAAAACTTTCTCAAAAGATCATGCTACACTACGTGGCATGACAGTCATTTTTAAAGAGTCATGGCAACACAGGGTACAAAAGCAAGGCATTTTTATGGAACATCACTTCCACCAATTAATGAGCTAGCAGCAAACTCAGCTTGGCACAGATTTATAGCTGTTGTTCCATGGGAATGTGGGCTAACCATGAAAGATGGAGTATTAACAAAGCAGGACATAGATATTTTAACCCATGAGCATACTTAGCCAGCAGAGGAACTTACCAAAGCATGTAGCAAGCTGACACCATAAAGATCAAGATCAGAGGCCTTTTTAGAAGATGTGTACCATTTCTCAAGAAGTCGGGAGAATTTCTTAGGCTTGTTTATGCACAACATTAAATAAGATAATTGCAATTACCCCTTCCAGACAGAGAAAGACGCTATAATAGCACCTGCAGACTCTCATGTAGGAGAGGAGAAAATACGTGTGAACTGAAAAGGAACTACCTTTATCTGCACCTCCTACAATGCAAACATGAACAGTCTGTTTTGCAGGAAAAAGCCTTGCTAGGAGAGGTATTTAAATACAAATGAGAATAGAAGTCACATGTGAAAAATACTTGAAGTGGGCAGGAACTCACATTCTGCAGGCTGAGCTGAAGCTGCTGTTTATAAGGGAGGAAATCCTGCGTGAGCTCAACTGTCAGGTTGTTGTAAGTAAAGAGGCTGTGGAGAAAAGCCAACACCTGAAAAAGAAGGGAAAGGGCAAGATTAAAATCCTCTTCTATATTTCTAATCAAAGGGAAAAAAGACAGGAAGCAGGGTTTCAGAAATTACACATACAAATCCACTTTCTTACAATGTTGAAATGATGCAAATCCTAGCATGACTTATCCACCAGTGTCCCTAAAGCCCAGGTCTACTACCCACACATCTGTCTTAATAAAACACACCCAAAATGAAAGATCCTGCTGAGAGAACAGATTGCTCATCTACGAGATCTACACAATCCCACATTCAAGCACATCCGGCTCCAAGGCAGAGCCACTCGTCCAGGGTAGGGCCTCTGTACACAAACATGAGCTGGTACCTCTGCAGCCTGTGCCGTGACAGGTAAGCAGACCAGATAACAACTCTCTTCCTTTGAAGGTAGCTAACACTTACCAAACACAAGGTGTCCAGGACAATTCATAACAAGACCTACAGCATTCAGCCTGCTCTCAGGATCAACTTACAGACATGAGAAACAAGTTTGTGGTTTCATGGTGTTCTGGCAAAGCTCTGCTAAGGCTGTTAAGCTGCAGCAATCCAAGTGTGCAAGGTAAACACCATCATAAGACTTCCCAGGACCAAATCCAACCTGGTAACTCATCCCTTCCTGTGACTGTCAGCAAATTAGCACATTCAAGAATCAAACAATAAGGCCTAGAAGAAAAGAGAGCTCCTACCGGTTCAACAATACTGAATTTCTTGCTTTCCTGTACTTCCTGGATCTGGTACACATACTCAAGGGAAGACTCAAAGAAATTGTGTCTCTCTTTGTCAACCTGAAGGTCAGCCTGGAAGAAAGAGGGAGAGGAGGAAAAAGAAAATACATCCCATCTAGCTTGACAATATTTGACTAGCATGTCTTGTCAGCCCACAAACAGTCCTGTCTTTGCTAAAGAAAGGCCTATGAAAAGTGTCCAGCTCAGGCTTTGAGCACTTGTCACAGAAACAGATGACTGGAACATTGGCCGTTCTTCTCAGGTCTGCCCTTTTCTAGCTCCCTTTCATGTATGGATACAGAACCTTCCTCCACTCTCCAAGACTTTGCCAAAGCCTGTTTGTCATTTCAGTATGAGCTCTCTTTCTAACCACAGCCCTGCACTGATGAAGACAAGGCCACTGTCATGATCCTCTTTCCTGACTCCAGCTGTAACCCAAAACCAGCAATTCCAGAGCTGCAGCACCAAGGTAGGACAATGCAGCATTGCTGTGTTACCACAACTTCCACAGATTTTGCCTTGCAAAGATGCTTGATCTGACAACTGGTTTAACAGATTTGATTTGATCCAGCTCCTCTGATGTGGGCTGGAGCAGCTAGGGCTTGTTGCAGCATGCTTGGCAGCAACAGGGCTGAAAGGGACACCTACTCCTCTGCCTGCTGCTCATGGCCACTGTGATCATGCTGCCACAGCTATCCCTGCAAACACAGGAGCTAAGTAGGAAGCTGTGTTGGCAAAAATAATAGTAATAACCAGTTCTTTTTCAGCCAGATCAGTTCCCTGTGCCAGGTGAAAGGCAGGCCAGTTCCCAGAGGTGCCAGTTGTAACTGGTCACTGCCCTGTACCATAAGGGTGAGAAGCTCTGACAATCCATAAAGCCATTGCTACTGTTCAGCACACTAAGGAGAACTATGATATTGATTTTTCTCCCTTTTTTAAGATCTAAAGCAGCTGGTGATGTTGCTTCTGGACCCAACTCTGAAGAAAACTCCATACATACCTCCTGTAATTGGGATTCCTTCTTTTTCGAAGACAGATGCAAATGGCGATCCAGCATAGAATAAAACTTCTCACCATCCTTTTCAAACTTTTTCTTTCTTTCCTGCAGGAGTTGAAGCAGAACCAGTTATTGGCATTTTCCAGATAAGAACATGCAACAAGGTCAAGATCTTTCATACAGTTCAGTGTTTTCATGGAAAAACTCTAGTCAACACAACCAGAACAGATGGCCCCTTTCTAATTGCTCTGATTTCACAGTCCATTCTAGTTCTAACTAAAGACCAATCTCTGGCAATATTTTGTGGCACACGCACTTGAAGTATTTTGCCATATTAGCATCATGGTGAAAGCCCCATCAATGAGGTATTGCACCTCTTCTCATTCTCTTCAATGTCAAGTAAAATTGAGACATACTAATATATCAAAAACCTATTCACCACTTGTTCACATAGTTCAGAAACAACTGGGCAGATACTTTAATGTCAAAGACATGTTTAGGATAAGAAAAGATTTGTTAGGAATTTGGCAGTTTTCTGGTTTGACGCTTTTGCCGTGTGTTTCTGAGAAGTATTAAAACAAAAGCAGAAAACTGGAGGCATAAGACATGGGAGTTAAGTCATCATCTCTGCATCAGTGATGGTGGAAGGAGAGATCACAAATTTGGTAGGCAAAACTTACACAAGCTTTACTGCAGAGCACCTAGCCTGAATACGACCCAGAAGAACACTGCCTCAAAGACAGATGGTTTACAACACACACCAAGAAGACCTCACCTCTTGGAGCTCCCC
Organism: Forpus xanthops; assembly: GCA_032466535.1. Lineage (NCBI taxonomy): Eukaryota > Metazoa > Chordata > Aves > Psittaciformes > Psittacidae > Forpus > Forpus xanthops. The sequence goes on along the minus strand of JASSUY010037622.1, from coordinate 33,648 downwards.
TGAGGATGCTCTGGTTCTTTCTGACCTACTGTACATCTCAAACTTGCCTACCACAGACATGCAAACATGAAGCACAGACTGATTTGTTAAGAAAAAAAGACTTTGTGAAGGAACCACTGTAACAGAAAAACTTGTTTGCACTGGAAAACCTGAAAAAGTTAATGTCTCTTTTTCTCTCATTCTAATCATTTAAGAATAAAACTCCATGAGAATGCAGGGAGACAACAAGCAAAGAATCAGGCTGTTTGCTTATGCCTTACAGTAAGTGTGAAGCCACAGATGACAGTGGCAATCAAGAAATGATGATCAGAAGCCAGGCTGACAAATATCCACATCAGGTGGTAACAGACATCAATGATTGCTGAGAGGCAGTTAAATTGCTCAAAGAAGGAAATTCCAGCCTGGGAGCAGCCTCAGTGCCAGGTCCAAGCAGCTGAGGAATGGTGTATGCACACTATGCAGTATGTACAGGATGCCCAGATTCTTTGTCTAGCTTCTGAAAGCTCAAGAAAGTGGAAAGTGGAGTAAGGAATTCTCAGCCTCCAGTGGAATTAATGGTATCTTTCAACAACTATCCTGTAAGACCCCTGAAATCCTGTTCTCTTGCCTCCATTCAGAAATTCATGAATAAGCAAACACACCAACGCCACCACAAAACAGAGCAGATGGACTCTGCCAGACTGGTCAATGTGCTGTTTCCTCATGAGATCAGTAGCAACTGCAAATTTTGAAGCTGTGTTTCCTGAATAGTCCTTTCTCCTTAGTTGGTTCTCCTGCTGTGAAGTTTTGCTTCCCCATTCCACTTGCACTGACTATTCAGCCTGTCTAATGGGGTGTCCTGTACAGCAGGATGCCTGAGGGTTCCCAAACTGGTACTTTAGCTAATCATGGTTAGTTGCTGCCTAACGGTGTCCCTTCTTCTCAGCCCTTGCTCACAGCAGCTACTAATGCCTCTGGAAGAAGAAAGGTTATTTTCTGGTGGGCGCACAGGGAGACACTTGTAGGTTATTTACTGGAATATATGAAGCTCTTACAGGTTCCTCCATTACACACTGTGAATAGCACAGGCTTTCACGAAATTCCTTGGCTTTTACAGGAGGAGCAGCTTGCCATCAGCACCCAGACTCATGCTGGTGGACACTGGCTCCTTAGAGGCACCTTGGACAAAGGGCAGACAAGCTGCCTTCCTACAAAAAGGATTTTTGACCCCACAAGAGTCCTGTTTCTCTAATCCTTCCACATTGCTATTGGGAAAGCACAGTTACTATGGAAAAATGCAGAAGAGATACAAACTCAAATATCCCTGCTTATATTTAACTAGCTTAAACCAGCAAGCGTTTTTACCCCAGTAATTACACCTACTCCCCTACAGAGACTCTGTGGTTACAGGACCTTTGAAGGAAAGTATATCTCCTGATATCATCCTCTTCAATATCAGGGATACAAGAACTCATTTACTAATAGCGCATTCATGTTTCAGAATAAAAAAAGAGATCCACATCAAATCCAGAAGAACAGAGAGAACTCCAAGAGTGAAACCTAAATTAAGTAGCACTGCAGCCGCAGAGCTGATGCCAGGAAGGACTGTCAAAACAAAACACCACCCTTGTGACTAACACCCCGATAAGAAAATCCAAACTCAGAATCAAAAGCATTTTAGAAGCAGCAGTTACCACGTCTGTAAGGTCGCACTTCTGGATTGTTTGCCTGTGCCATTAGACACCACATATAAGGCAGTCAGGATCCTAGGCTTGGTTTTGTTTCTGTAAATGAGGAGTCACCAAACCTCAAGGCCACAGAGGAGGAGTGAAACACAGCTGCAGCCTGCACCTCTTTTGCTGCTGGCTTATTGCATCTCAGAGAGGGTTATGCCAGCAGCAGGTCCCAAAATCCCCCCAGTGAGGGAAAGCTGGCTTGAACACAGCCAACAAGGGCTCATCTCTTCCCCAGAGAGGCTGCACACAGAGGTGGCAAGGAATGATGCCAGCCACTGTCCTGGGGGGAGCCTGCAGGAAGGCATTGCCTGTTCTCGCAGAGGACTATCCCTGCAGTGGAAAAGATAGGTGAAAAGAAAGAAAACAGCTGGACAAGCAATGGGACAGTTTTTACTGCAGCAGGAGCTCAGAGGCGAGAAGCAACTCCTTAAGGGAGTGCCACCTCGTTCACCAGTGACTGATGCAGAGCACTGAGCCCTCCCTGGGGATCAAAGAGATTGGGAATGACATCTGAGATGGACACTGGTGTGTGGAGCATGGCTTGCTCCTGCAGAACTGCTGCCATACAGAAATGAACACAGCACAGAACACCATTTTTGGCCACCAAGGGAGTTTGCCAATCATTTCCCACTCAGGCTAACTGACACTGAACCGAAAAGCAGAAGGATGAACTACAGATCCCTCCTGATTGTCAAGCCAAGGCTTCTAACAGCTTGTTGGCTGCTGAACAGAGCAAGCCGGGACAAAAAAAAAAAAAAAACCAAAAGAACAGCACAAAAAACACCCAGACTGGAAACATGAGCACAAATTAGCTCCTCATGAATATTCAGCAAACAACAACATTACCTTCCCATCAAGATTTGCCAAGTCTAAGAAGCCACCTAACTTATTTGCTCACCGAGAGACACCGAAGTGATTTCACCTGAGTGCAGGCAGAACCACACAGCAGCAAAGGAGGGTGCTCTTTGAAAGCTCTGTTCTCCAAGCTTCAGCAGATACTGCTTTAGCCAGAAATGAGCAGGAGCTCTTGGAAAAGCCCAGCAGCCAAGCCCAGCATCTGATCCATTGGAAGCATTGGCTCACTCTGCCTGTGCGGGGTCCTGCACTGCACACTGGCTGCTGCTGCCAGGAGCAGGGCAAAGCTGGAGTCCCTCGGCAGCAGCTCAGACACAGCTTGAGCAAGAGATGGAGCAGCCAAAGACTACAGGGGAAAAGGGGCAAATGGACTTGCCAAAACTCTCCCTTAATCATTAGCTGCTAACCAGCATCTTGTGAAATGCCTGTCCTAGAAGAGGCAGTGAGCTGCAAGCAAGGAGCTCAGCTCACACGGCTGCTTCTCTTTAGAAAAATAAAACAAAGCAAAACACAACACACTTTACCTGCTGGGAGGCTCCACCTCGGAGCACATCTGCAGGAGTTTCAGAGCAGAATCTGCACGCAGCAGGACGTGCAGCCAGCCATCAACAGGAGATGGCTTCACAGAAGCCTTCCAGTATCTGAAGGGTGCCTACAAAGATGCTGGGGAGGGACTCTTCATTAGGGACTATAGTGATAGGACAAGGGGTAACGGATTCAAACTTAAACAGGGGAAGTTCAGGTTAGATATAAGGAAGAAGTTCTTTACTGTGAGGGTAGTGAGGAACTGAAATGGGTTGCCCAAAGAAATTGTGGATGCTCCATCCCAGGCAATGCTCAAGGTCAGGTTGGACAGAGCCTTGGCTGGCATGGTTTAGAGCAAGTTGTCCCTGGCCATGGGACATGGGAGGGAGGTTGGAGCCAAATGATTTTAAGGTCCTTTCCAAGCCTATCTATGATTTTATGATTCTACGATTGTAGGGGCACACAGCTGGTGCCAGGTGCTTCCAGGCTCCCACTGCCTTTCTCTTCCTGCAAGTCCCTGGCCCTGCTGCCTCCTCCAAGAAAAGCTGCAACATGGCTCCAAGCAGAGCTTGGGCAACACTGCAAGTTGAAAGCCTGTAAATATTAAACAAATCTGCTTTCACTGCATTTCCAGCTCCATTTGGACGAAAGCAACAATACTGCTGAAATTGCTGCAAAGCTGCTGCATTCACAACACAGGTGCCCAGTAACAAAGACAAATGGTGATGTGTTCACTGTCACTTGATAAAGAAGACAGCACTGAAAAAATTCAAACCCCAGAATGGCTTGAGGAAATGGTGAGCTGTGGCTAGAGAGGAATTGAAGGCACAGAATGAGAGGCAGGTTCTGTTTCAACTGGCAGCCTCATCCGGCAAACAGCAGAGGGATAAATGGGAAAAAGAGAAACATGTTCATATAGAAAAAAATGCTTCATGCCTGAGCTTAACTAACTGGTACGAAGCATCAGCATTTATACAGAAATAAAAAAAGGCAATTTATAAAAGCAAAATGCTGTTGAAGGTTGTAGAAAAAGCATTTCTGTAAAACCACGGTCAGTTTAACCTGGTCTCTTTCCCACACCCACTGTGTTCTCTCAAATGCTCCTTAGATTTTGCTCCCACAGAGATGAAAGCTAGTAGAAGTTACTGTCCTTCCTTTCTTTTAAAATAATTCTTAATGTAAGAACAGAATTAACTAAGTGCTTTCAGGAATACATGTTATCTGCTTTGTAAGAACTTCTTCAGAAATGCTGCATTTATTTAGTATCCCAGGACATAGTAAACATTCCTCCTGCAGCCTACAATGAGTCCAAACAACTTTTCCCCCTTCTGGCTTTTTTGTTTTGCTTTCTGTTTTCACTTTTGTTTGGTTTTCTTCTTAAAAAAAAAAAAATAAACCAACCAAACAACTTTCTCCTTCCAAGTGGAATTGGAACAAAACTTTTCCTATCCAAATCCTACTAAACGTAATGACTGAGGCAAGGCTCTTAACAACAGCCCCGCAGTCCCAGAGCAGAGCTCGCCCACAGTGTGAGCCAAAAGCCAAGGGCGTTGCTGGGAGGGACAGGCATCTCCTTGTGCGAGGCCCCAGCACCCTGAGCTCCATGGGTCTGTGAGGGCAAGCAAAGACTTCCTCTGGCTGCTGCAAGGCTGCAAAGCATGCACTGCTCTGCCTCACAGATCTGTAGAGCAGGAGAAACGTGTGCCATTTAGAGCTTCAGGCCACAACTGGCCCTACCATCCTGCTTTGCTTTCCCATTATCAGCAGCACATCTCTCTAATTACCCTCTGCTAACCGAGAGCTTCATCAGCCAATGTGCTACTCTGCGCATTTTCAAATCTCACAGTCAGTCACAGCTTCACCAAGCACGCCTCGGACTCAGATTGATTCTGCCAAACAGAGATGGCACAAAATCCACAGGGTCCACAGATTACATGGACTGAACCCACAGTCAAGCCTCTATGAATATGATCTAACATGAGAGGAAGACAGACCACACCACATGCTCAGACTCCCAACCTGTACCTTTCCAAGTGCTTATTGCAGCCTTGACTATGCTGTTTTTTTTCCCTCTCACCAAATCAGCACTTCACCCCCAGCCATGAACTTGTTCCAGCCCTGCAGCTTCCAAGCAGAGCAAAGTGCCAGTTCCAGGGCTGAGAAATGGGTCAGCTCAGGCAATCCAGAATCCTCCACTTTTCTCCTTGATGCCCACACACACAAAAATTTACCAACAAGTCAAGGAAGCGCAATGATTCCATGGGTCTGGTGTTAGCAAGAGAAAGTGGTTGGAGGGGGCAGCTGCAGTGGGTCCCAGTGACACCCAGGGGCTCCCCTGTGTGGGAGCACACCATCTGAGAGGGGAGACTCCATTCAGCCCCAGGAAAATGGGTTAATGCAGACTCAGATGCCTTAGTCAGACTGACTGGCTGCTCTCCAGCCAGAGTCACCACAAAGCCCCAATTCAAAGGCTCTTCCTATCTGGCTTCAGCATCTTACAAAGAGAACAGAAAACATCTCATAGAAGGCGGCTCTGTCAAAATCTGGGAAATGAAGCAGAGGGCATAAATTCTCTGTGTCACGTCTCTGGGCTGCTCCACAGCCTGGCCTCAGCCTCTCTCTCTGGTGTAAATCAAGAAGGATCATCGGGTGATGCCAGTCAGTGGAGGCACAGCAGCAATGAGGGACCCCCTCGCTGACAGAGCACCATTGTGAGGAGTCCTCATTTGTATTTCATGCCTTCTGCAGAGGGATGTGAATGACCTAGAGCAGCTCTGCAGGCTGGCAAGTGAAGGAGAGCTTTGTGCCCCAGGCAATATTCAGTGTCTGCAGCCCAGTGGTGCAGTGTGAGCTCCTTTCAGAAAGCTTCAGAGGTGATGGCAAGGGTCTGGAGCAGGTTAGGGCTCCCTCCAAACCTCAGACCCACTCTAGGATGCAGAGTGGTGTCAGAGAGAGCGTTATCTTCCCGTGCACCCCCTGTCAGTGTGGGCACAACCTGCAACACAGCAGGATGCAACATGTGCTGCTGCAAGCTCCTTTGTGCAAGCACTTCTGCTGAGCCACAGAGACCCCTGAGGTGCCCCTGACACCTCTGTAGTTCACGTTCTTCATCAGAAACAAAATCCAAAGCCAAACTGTAAAGACCTCTAAGCCACCTGCAATGAATCCCTACTTTCTGCAACCTCTTAACTGCTTCTGAACAGTATTCTGCAACTGCCGAATGCCTCTACCTGGGGTATCTGGCCCATCAGCAGGGACTGAGAAGGGCTGTAAGCTGACAGGAGAATCTGTGTCAGTGCTTGGAGCTCCTTGCTGCTGGGACTGCGGCACCAACCAGGTACCAGTCAGCTCCAGAGCAGGAGGCATGCTATGTGACCTGTGGCTGGTAGGTGGCATGCGGCACGGTTCTCAGAGCAGAGCACACTCCAGCCTGTGGACAAAGTAATCCTTACATACCTGAAGAGCTACCCAAGATGAAAACAGCCTAAAGGATGCTTTAGTACTGTAATCTTAACATTTGCAGACCACTGCCCTCTTGACTTAAGTGTTCCATAAACACAGAGGAGAAAATCAGCTTGACCTTGTCCCCATGACTCCTTCCCCACAATACTTTTCTAAACATGTGCTGGCCCTGTGGATAATGCAGGCAAATCCATCAGGAGGAAGTCTTCTCTCAGCCCTGGGCATGTCCACATGCTTGTAACACCAAGGCCTGTTGTAAAACCCACTGGCGAGGAGGCTTCACCCCTGTGCCTGTTCGTCAGCATGAGACAAACAGCCGTGGTGCTGCTTCCACCATGCTCATGCTGCTGTGGCTGCTCAGAGGCATTCTACACACATGGTTGTACTGGGGGATTCTGAAGGGCAGGATAGTGATCAAGTATCTTTGCTCAAATCCTGTATTTATTAAACGTCACAGACTCCAGATGGGCTGGGTGGAATCCAAGCCCCAAGTGTTCTCCAAAACATCTCCATTTCTGAGCTGGTTCAGAGCCAGCCCCATTTCAAGCTGCCACTGAGTAATGTGGAACCTGGACTTCTTGACAGTGAACAAGGGAAAAATAATATTTTCTGCAGGATTTGCTTTCTATAGGGTGTTTCTTGAAACGTTTGGTCCATCTGAAAGACTCGTTAGATGCTTTACATAAATATTTCATACCAAAACCCCCTTGACTATAGCGAAGTTCTGACTGCCAGACTCTGCTGCTCTCTCCCTCTCCTGCTCTAACACTCACTTAGCTGAAGAAAGTGTTTTATTCCCAATAGCAATGAATGAACAAAGGGGAGAGGAGAGAAAGAAGCAAGGAAAACCTCCTGATCACTGGTTGCAACAAGCATTCCTTGCTCAGGATGGAGAAAGTGCTGGAATTAGGCCAGAAAAGAACCCAAAGAATTCAGGAAAAGGTTTTGGAGCCTCTTATGATTGAAAAATCAGACTAAAAGTCACAGCACAGACTCTCTTGTGCCAGCAGCTGAAAGCCAGCATTAAATGGGGAAGCTTCTGAATGCATGAAGTTGAAACATTGTACAATAATTGTCTAACCTTCAAAAGCAACAATAACAAAAAGTAGAAAAAAAAATTGAATTAAAATATAGTAATAGAAAACAAGTATGTTTAAATTTAAAACAAACAAACCTTACCTTGGTGAACCCTATTTGTTCCTTCCGAAAGTTTTCCAAAGGTTTGATCAGCAAATCGCTAGCGTTCTGTACCTGTGGCACAAAGAAAGAAACAGTTTAATTATAGCACATAGATTTTCTCCTAAATAGAGGCTGAATAGGATTAGAAGCCAAAAACTCTTAGATTTCAATGTCTCTGGCTGCAAACTTGTCCTCTGTCTGTAGGTGAAACTGCTTAACCACCCATAGCCACTTTTCCCCATCTGTAATACACAGAAAAACCCAATCACAGCACACAAAGCTTTGGGGACACTCTGTAGATGACAGATGGGTTTCCCCCAGCCCACCACCTTCCCTGCACAGTGAGCCAGTGCCTCTACCTGGAATGCTGCATTGCTCCCACCACACCCCAAGCACCAGCCTGCTGGAGGAGCAGCTCTCCAGGACACTAGTTCCCCTATAGTCCTGTCTGTGCCAAGGCAGGCTTTGATCCTGGCAGGCCTCGCCAGCCTCAGCATAATGCTAGGCTGCCCCATCACAGGCTATAGCACACTGGCACTGCACAGCCCTGACCACCCAGCCCAGCCCTGCATCGCTGGCATGCTGGAGCGAGCTCCCAGGGCAGCACAGCCTGCATGGCCCCTGTAACACATGCTGCGTCAGGCTGGATGCTCCCGATCCCACTGGGGACAGCACTTGCCAGCCATTCCATTTTAACACAACCACTGTCCCTATCTGACACAGGAAACTCCGAGAGACTTGATGTTCAACTAGCACTAGCAGCAGCCCCAGGAGGCAAAGCTGTTTGCTTATCTCTCTGAGAAGCACAAATCAGAACCAAATATATTCTCAAAGCCCTCTGGGGACTGCTACTTACTTGTCAGCTCAGTTGGGTCCCTGCCTGCAGTGACCTTTGCTGCCCGCTAGAACAGCAGGGAAGGGAGCAGAGGTGCGCTTCTGCAGCTGCTTCCCCTCTGCCACTACTGTGGCCCGCCGGCTCCAGACATCCCAGCGACACTCCCTCTTGCCACCCAGGGACAGCACCATATTAGCCATGCCTTCCACAACACATCCATCCTTGTCTTTAATGTAAAGCCCTGACGGGTAAGATCTGAGAGGCAGGGATGTGTGCAGTCAGTAGCATCACCAAGTGAACACAGCAGATGCTCATGCTGGTGAGTGCACTGTCAGTTAAGTGGCAACTGCAGTCCTGAAAGGAGCTTTTTTCCGATGCAAAAACATCCCTTAAGAGCTCAGCAAGGCTGAAATGGGCAAGAGCTGCTTCTCAGAGGTATGAGGAATAACCCAAGCTCACATGCGAAGAAGGCAGGATTGAGTCTGGCTCCCTGCCACAGCTTTCTCATGGTCTGGCATTTCTCATCATAGACAGCACTAGGCTTGATGGCTCTGACAACATGGCTCTCAAATAAATGATGGACTTTGCTTCTCCTGAAATCCAGCCAGAAGAGGAATGACAACAGGTTATCTGTCACAGCAGGAGAATAATAACAGCTAGGGAAAAAGAAGAGCCTGCATATGGCTCTTCCAGTCTTGTCAGATGTCTGAAATATGCTTTCTTGGGACATGCTCTGCACTGTCTCTCCTTGAATTCAGAGGCAAATTCACCCCAGTTTGCACTACTGAATCCAGCTCCACCCTGGCACTGAGATACAACCTGCCATCTCTTCCTGTTCCCACTTGTGACAGGCTCTCTCCCCAGCTCCAGCGAAGGGAGCGAAGGGGATAAGACGCTACACTGCCACAGCTTTTTCAAGTAATCTAAAGCTGATGAGCACGGAAAAAGCGTGAAACCTTTTGAGCAATCTACGTTAATACTGATCCTACAGGCAGAGCAGGGGGAAAAGAAATAGTAAAAATTTAGAGAAGCTGGAGAGGATCCCTAAAAGCATCCAGGATCCCTGAAATTATCCCCTTCACCCACCTACCCCCTTCCAAAGGAACCGTTGTACCTGGATGCAATTAACAAAGAACTGCCATACTTCTTTCCTCCCACTCCCTGCCTACCTGCAGCACTGCAGAACAGTTGTGGTGTCCCGCCAGCACAGTCACCACTGCAGCATTGGCCTAGCTGGCAGCCTGGCATGAGCTCTCTCTGCTGCACGAGGCAGAGGGAAGCAGAGCCAAGCAGCACATTCCTGGCATGCTGTAAAAGCTCTCCACCGAGCCTAACCTTTGTGTTTTTCCTGGACTTAGGAGTGAGATGGAAAGCCAGCACTCGCTCTGGAGGAGCTCTGAAGAGGCAAAGCGCACACCACAGTGGGAGGCTGAAGGCAGAGCATCACTCCACAGGAGCTGTGCTGGCAAGGGCAGGGCACAGGGGTCCTCACATGCGCTCACCCGGCAAAAACAAAGCTAAAAATACATTTGGCTGATTATTCTTTAATACTGTGTTTTATCACAAAATCAGCTGGTTACCAGACACACCTGGCTTTGCAGAGCAAACCTACTGCAGATGGCTGGGTCCTGCGGCTCCATGACTGCCTGGCATGCAGGAGAGGTTTCATACACTGCCTACAAGAAGCTCTCACCATCCCTGATCAGTGCCTTCCCTATGCTGCTAAGTGCCCAAAGCAATGGACAAAATATGGTACAAAACATAATGTTCTTGGTGCTCCAAGTTTCTTTCTGATGGTACATGGTGCTGCTTGGCCATGATTTAGCATTTAAATTTATGGCAAGGCAATAATTACCACAGCACAGTTTAGATCATCTTACCATCATGGACCTCTCCAGCTCTACTTCATGCAGCAGCTCTGCAAACTCCTTAAAGGACTCAGCTGTAAAGAAAAGAAGAGGCTGGTCAGTGGAGCTAGGATGTGGCACAGGAGCATGGAACACATGCCAGGGTATCAGAATCTGACTGCACTCCCAGCATTGCCATCTAAAGGCTTGCCAAAACCCAGATAAAAGTTGATACCTATGTCAGAAACTGAGTGAGACCAGGGCACCAGTAAAGCCTGGTCATGAGGGGTATTTATTTATGCACTGGAGAGAGACTCCTGCCCGTAGCAACGCTGGAGGCCAGACCCTGGGAAGGGAAGGCAACATTAATCAGCTTCTATTAGGAATTGCAGTACAAAGCCAGTAAGGCAGGTGGCAGGGAAGGGGCAGTCACCAGCACCAGGGATCACAGCAGGATGTGCTCTTCCACAGTAGGGCTGCCTGTTCTGCCTCACTGCCAGCCAGCAGCATCATAATCAGCCCAGCACCTCTCTCTGAGCAGGAAAGTAGTACAGGTGCATTCTAGGACCAAGACAAGCCTGTACAATAAAAACAGTCTGGAATGACAGTGATTATGTTCAGTGGTAAGAAGCACAAAGTCTGTGTACCAACAAAGGAAAGGCAGCACGTGCAGAAACAGTCACAGCCATTGACACCATTCCCCAAAATGTTAATAATTAAACAAAGAGATCTCATGGATCAGCACTTTTCTTGGAGTCCTAACAAAAATCCTACAACAAAAATCACATGAAATCTTTCCTTTAACACCCTGAAACAACAAGGTTTATTTAGCCTGGGGAAAACAACAAAAAAAAAAAAAACCACTAGGTGGGAGCAGCTGACTCTCCTCACACCAACAGTAATATCACCAAAAGGGAACACCCAGCCCCTCTGTGTGCCCACCAAAGGAGAACATGGGAAGGGCCTGAATCTGTGCAGGGGTAAAAACCCTCTCATCAGCAGAATGGAACAAGGAGTACTGCAAAAGCCCCCGTCCTCCACGAGGCTGTCAGACAAGACTGGGCAAATATCTGGCTAGCATGCAGCGTGGCTGTGTGCTACACCAAGGCATAATCCAATTGCCTGAGTGCACCTGGGAACTACCTGGGAGCTAGCTGGGAAAGGTTCCCACAGCGCCACTCATCACCTTCCAGCAGCGGGAGCCGCACCCTGCTCGGAGCAGTGTTTGGGGCTGGTCTGGCAGCTTCACTTGGAAAGTACAGAACGGCTTTGAAAAACCTACAGGATTCCTTGTGCTTGCAGTTCAGACCCTCCACTCTCTGTGAAGCATGTGGAGGCTCTTGATCTCTGTCTGAGAATGAATGAAACGTCATCAGAAGTGTTTGGCTGACACCAGAGCTCATGAGCACAGCAGTATCTGGAGGTCGAGTACACCGGGCTTGGCAGGGGTAACACATCAGCCATACAGCAAGGCACACACAGGAATAGCTCGCCCCACAGTTAAGGGGAGAGGATGCATTTCTGTTCCATGTGCAAGCTGAGTGCTCTCTCCCCCCATCCACAGACAGTACCTAGAACTACCTGTCCTGCTAAACAAAAAGGCTGTAATACTGCCGCACAGCCAGCAAGTAGGAGCTTCCACTGTTACAAGATTCCCTCTGCAGTTGCTGAGACAGACATAAAAAGGAAAAACCACAGCCTCGTGACACGGTTCCTCAGCTGGCATCATCAAAACATAACCTTCTTGGTGAGTCAGTAACTTCTGAGTTCTCTTCCAGAGCAAGAGCTTCAGTGCCTAGCACATGCAATGTCCTAATAGTTTATTATGCTTGACCACAGGGCCGACACACTGACTTTCACTGTGGTTTCTCAGCACAATGTGAAACCTGAAGTGTGCACAAACATCAGGAGCCAGAGCCAGAAAAATAATTATCAAGGGTAGAAAGAGAATCCAGCCCTGAACTTACAGGGAAAATGCCACTGCTGAAAATTGTCACTAGATGTTTTTTCCCTTGCTCTACAGGAAGAGCCCAGACATACCATTTCCTGGCTGCAGTTACACTGAACTTGTCCCTGTCCCACAAACACGTGGCTCAGGCTATACCCTGCTGCCAGACCAGCAGCATCTGGGAGCACTGGGATGGATCCATGCTACCGGCCTGGGTAAAATGCCTGCAGAGCAGAGCAGGGAGGCTGCATATGGAGGCTGCCAAACCACACCTGGGAACTGCCCTGGAATGACTCAGCTGGCTGGCCAGAAACACAGCAGGAACGTCAGCAGCTTACAGCCAGAGGATTTCAGGTGCCCATGCCTAGGAGAGGAACACACCATCCCATTTCACTGCTCCATTCATCTCTGATGGAGCTGTTGATTCAAGTCCCAGGCAGGTGATCAGTGGAGGGATGGCAGCCCCTGTGTAACATAGATATTAACATCCTAGAGGGAAGCGCTGCTCCTGACAGACAACACCAACCCAGCACCTGTGTCCTGACTCACAGAGTTCAAAGCCACCACCTGACGGGCAGGGGTGTCAGCCTCCTGTCTGCCTACGCAAAAAGAAAGACATGCACCATCAGGTATATTTACAGATCAAACACGTTCCCTGAAGTATGATAAGAAGTGTCTGTGAATGTTTTGCTTCATTCCCATATCCTGCACTTCAAATGATCTCCTATGCTCCCACGCAGATCTCTGGCACACTTGCAGGAGATGGAAGCTGCTATGGAGATGTCAACGCCCTGCTGCTGTTTCAGGAATAAGGGAGCACTGCAAAGAGGCTCAGCCTCCAGCCTGCACCATAGGGATTGGTGTAGGAGGAGGAACATAGCACAGGCTTTTTCATCAGGGAAACCAGGGACCTCTTCTTGAAAAAGCAAAACAAATATTCGTCAACAAAAACAGAAGTAGGGAATGCACTCCTTTCACCATGGAGTGCTCTACATTTGCTGTGATCTCTTCTTGCTCTCCTCCACCCACCATCTCCCCATTCAACCTCTGTTATTCCTAGTAGCCTTCCTCACCCACCAAGCACCATGGACCCACCACCCCATCCCACTGCTGGCAGGCTCTGCTTCCCTCCCACAGCCAGCACACACAGGCAGGCAAAGAGGCAGCACAGGGATATGGGATATCAGAGCTTCGTCCCTTCTAGCCAAGAGAAGGGACACTCCTTTCCTTGGGTGGCTGTTAGCTTCAGATCCCTCTGCTCCCAGAAGGAACATTTGTAAGGCAATGTTTTCCCCTCCCTTATTCAGATGTGTTTGGAAATTTAGCACCCCTACTGCTATTAGAGTTGGAGGCTGACTCATTTCCAGTGGGTTTCTCCTAGAGACCTTCCATAAAGGAAAACAGATTTTGAATGGCAAGCTGCAATCTGCTTTAAGTTGCTTTAAATAAAACAGACCAAAGAACAGGCTTTACTTCCTTCCCCTTTCATTGATGGCTGAGGGACCTGACATCAGCAATGTCACACTTTCAGTCGCTCTTCAACAGCAGCCTGGCAATAGCTTTTGGTTTTTTGTTCTTTTTTTCTACATCCAGGCCTTACGAGCAGTCTGGCTAATGCCCTGAGACCCCCAACAGGGCAGTGCATCCTCTCAGCCCAGGGTTTTGTCCCATGGGCCAGGGTCAGACCCTTGGGGGTGGGACGGTCTCCTGTCATCCCTCCTGCTAGGTGCCACCCCTGCAGCACCATACCTCTGCATTAGCCGTTCAACAGCGCTCACTAAACCAACAGGATTCATTTGAAACGCACTGGGTTTAGGGCATTTAGGTCATTGGGTTTAGCTCCCTGGGTGCAGCTGGCACTTGTGTAATCTGCACAGTTGTATCAGGCTGGCAGGGATGTAAAACAGCTTCAGGATTGCTAATCCTGAAACAGATGTGCAGGCAGTACTACAACAGTTGTGCCACAGGCAGAGACGAGTGATTATTTTCCATACAACACCACATCCAGCAATTAATTTCTCCCAGCAGTTTGCAGCCTGGTTCCTCTTCCTGGGCAGTGTGGGACTGCTTTGTTTTTGTAAGGCGTTTTTAGCAGAGCAAAGGCAGCTTTGGGAGCAGCACCTGCCTGCATTGGGATACATGGCCAATGCTCAGCACAGAACACACTCCCACTCCACCTGCAGCATGGGAACGGGACATGCTGGGAGGCCCAGTGCTGCACCACCATCCTCCCCAGTGCCTGGCAGCACAGAGCAAGGCTGGAGCTGTGGAAAACCCCCACAAATCATCCACTAAATTGGGAATGTGAAACTCTACCCATGAAAGTTGAACTTTGTAAAATAGGTTATGGAATAGCTGACTGGCATCCAAGGAACCTACTCCTGATGCTGTTTAAAAACTATCAGCACACACAATTCCGAGAGAATGAAAGGCTTTCTGAAAGATGGCATCAAAAAGAAGAAAACTTACCAATATTGATCTCATCATCTGTTAGTGTGTCACCAATAAAGTCGAACTGAAAGGACTGCAAAGTCTGAGAGAACTTCTGTACTGCCGATGAGTAACCTGGAAAAGGACAGAGCTGAGTATTTTTGCAATCATTACACAGAATGGGCAAGACTTAGCCATTTAGCCTGAATGGAACAAAACTACAGTGATGCAGTTAGCAAAACCCATAGGCATCAGGAATTTCAACACTTGACAAAATCCTGCAATTGTAATAACAACGCTGATAGTAACAGCTGACCAACAGCCTTGTATCCTGCTATGTACAGGAAGAGCAAGGAGGCTGGCAGACAGGCTTGTCACTGTTCAAAGTATTTTTTCATTATATAGGAGAAAAATCTGTAAAGTCAGAAAATAAATGTGAGGAAAAAACAAAGGACTCAAAATAATTGCCCCTCTTTAGGGGGTCACAGACACAAACAGGCTCTAAGGAAATAGGAGAGTGCTGTAGCTGAGTGCAGGGAGCCGGAGGGCTCAAGCTCCGCTCCTCAGTGTGTCTGCAGATGGCCCTGGGACCTGCTCCTGCCCCGCTGGGGGAGAAACAATCAGTCTTGAAGCAAAGACACTTCCTGATGGTGGTTGGTAGCTCAGCACAAATTATTTTTGGACTTTCCAGAGAAATTTCTAGCCAAAAGGATCCTTTGTATCTCTGCATCCTGTGTGCCTGCTTCACAGCTCCATCAGTGGCTCCACTGTGGGAAGGTATCTGCTGACATTGGCAGAGAAGCTGCAGCGAGGATGGGGACACAACACAGCACACCCTGATGCCAAAATCACCCACTTATGACAGCTGTGACAGCCACTTCACCACAGGAGAAACCGCGTCCTTCCTTGCTGACAGAGAACAAGAGGCAGATGTGGTGGGTTTGGCAGCTTCACATCAACCATACCTTCCTGCCCAAAGAGATATGCTTTTTAGGAGGTTAGTCTTTCTCCAAATAGCTGAGATACAAAGAGGAGGCTGAACTTGCCTGACCTTAGGGAATAGGATGTGCAAAAGCAATAATCTTATGCTTTGATTTAGATTGCTATTTCCCTAATTCTGGACCCAGGCGGGATTCCTTTGAGGGGTGCACCAGAGATAGAGCTTTCTGAAATTCAGGAAGCTGCAAGTGTGGAATACATGACAACATGGATGTTAACATGCAAACAGCTCACACGGCCCTGTTTTGCCAAACCAGGGAAGGGATTGCTGTAACAGAGCAACTCTGCGTATGTGGGTGGTGTTTTTTGGTGGGTTTTCTTTTAATTTGTCTGTTTAAGAAAATAAGACATACACAATTACTTTTGGCATCAATTTTTAAAATCTGGAGGAGATAACAGACAAAAACGAGGTGAGAATTAGTGAGAAATTGTCTCTACACAATATTGGCTACAATCCTTCATTTCTAGCCTGAGGAAAATGGTGATCTGGGTGTATTTTTGTTTGTTCTTTTCCACAGCAGATTCGGTTAAAAAACAATTTATCATCACAGTGGCAAATATGTTTTTTTCTGAAATGCTGCTACAAAGGGGTGGGAAAAATTGGACAGCACTGAATTGGACATTGGGAAAAGAAAGCAGGCAGCAGGTCCCCAGAAAGCTCTGCTTCCCCTGCCCCTATGTCAGGAGCAACAGCATGCAGTGGCCCTCCCCAAGGCTTCTGAATAACAGTTGCATGTGGGGACACCCAGGTCCTCTGCTCAGGGAAGAGAGCAGCCTCTAAGTGCAGACAGTCCCCACTCTCCCCTCAAAAGCCTCCTTCAGCAATTTCCTCCAGTCGGCCAAACCTTTGTTCCTGAATGGGCAGATTCAGGCCTGAATGTCACTATTTAAGCACAGCTGCTGGAGAGGGCTGAGAGCATGTAAATGGGTGAACTCTATCACAGAACGATGTCATTGATTTGATGGAAAACCTCAGCAAGTAATTCACTCTCAGTACCCACAGCATTCGCTTCAGGCTGGGGCGGGATGCTTTCATTCAGTTGTGGCTCAGGGGAATCTTTGTTTGTCCCCCTGAAAACCCTCGTCATCTTCCCTGGATACTGCTGACACACACTGCCAACCCCTCCTCGCTCCTCAGCTACATTTGTGAGTGGGTAAACTTCATTCAATTTAAACACCCATCTGACCCAGCAACGGGTTCCTGAGCAGCTGCTCTGAAAGCCAGCAGCACTCTTACCAGCATCTCATCCATCCATCAATCCATCCATCCATCCATGCGTCCATGTGCAGTGGCTGGGGGACAGGGATGAGGCCTCAGCTGGCTCTGGCTGCATGTGTCCCTGTGAGCCAGAAGCACGCACAACCCTGTTTTGGGACAGAGGGCTTCATACACTGGTTTTTCATTGCATCTGTCAGCACAGTGTTTAGCCTCAGCATCAGAGAAATGGTCCTGGGTGAGCTGCTTGCCTTTTTGTTTTTATAGAAATGGGGTAAGGCAATAGCAGAGAAAAAGCCAAACACAATATATTTTAAGCAAAAAAAAAAGAAAGGATATAGCTGCTTTAAATTACATTTTCCTTTCAAAACATCTGGCCTGAACATTTATTTGCCAATTGCCTAGCTGAAGGAAATAGAAATGGACATGCTATAAACCACATCTCACATTAGCTAAACAGTGAAAAAACAAAATGAGCACCCCTTAATTAGTCCAGTACTTTTTGTTTTCACTCGAGACAAGGAACTTTTTCATAATAGGGAGCCATCCTCATCCTCACTTTCAGCCAAGTTGGTGTAGGAAGCCAACATCATGCTGCCCTGCTGCACAGAGCTAACACTGCCTGAAAGTGGGCAATTATCCCCCTGTGCCATGCCATGGTGGCAGGGTGGCATGGGGGCTGCTCAGCACCATACACAGACTCATCTATAGAATAATAACTGTGGGAAATGCAGGGTTAGGGAAGGAGAAGACAAGCCAGAGGGAGAGCCAGTGCTGTGAATGCCTGGCATGGGTCCTGAGGAGCACTTAATGGGAAACAGACTCCTGTGGACCAGCATGACTTGTCCTTCTACACGTACAGAGCCTTGGCTGAACACTGGCTTCTGACAAACCCTATATACACACACAGGATGGACAGCGTTGGGTACGGCTGTGATATTATGGGTGGTGTTACGATGGTGGGGTGTTTGTTGGGAAATTAAGATTGGGACGACTCTGGCAGCTGCTCCTGCCACCATAGCACCCACTGGCATCAGCCAAGGGGCTGAGTCCCTCTGGGGTCCAGGGCTAGGACTCAATGCAGAGCATCACCTTGCACTGCTCAGAGGTACCTTTGGTGGCACCCAAAGAGTGGCTTGTGATACCTGGGGATGGGGCAGGGCAGGGGGCCTGGAGAGAAAGGAATGAGCCACAGCCACAGGAAAGTAGCTTGACAGCAGGAAGGGGCCACCATTGTCAGAAGCTGGAGCAGGACAGGAAGAGATCAGCTGTGTGGAACAACCAGGATAAGCTCATGCTGGAAAACAGACACTTAGAAACTTTTTCCATCCTGATACAACTGCACAGGTACTGAACGCCTCCCAGCTTTGCATAACCCAAGCCTGCCAGGAGGGAGAAGGGTGCAGGTTGGAGAGCTGTGGCTGCAGGGTCTTGTCCTGCTCATATAGGGATGCATGCAGAGAGCCAGGCCGTGCTTCCAAAGCAGGATATCACTGCAAGCAATACACAAAGTCCTACCCGCCAGCAACCCCGAAGGACCCAGCCTGCTCTTGTACAGCTCAGCCCGTTTCCATGGAAACGCACCAAAACGAATTTGAGTAGGATTCCTCTAGGTTTCTTCTTCCTTGTAGCACTCAGTAAGCAATGCCAACTCTCACAATTTGTGGTCACAATAATTTACTCTCCTAGTGAAAATCAAGTCCCATCTCTCCACTAAGAAAAGCTCCAGCCAAGCTGCGCCTGGCAGGAGAGAAGGAAGCAATGCCAGCTCCAGCCACAGCCTTAGGAGCTACGCAAAGAACTTTCTGGTTGTATTTAGATA
Organism: Forpus xanthops; assembly: GCA_032466535.1. Lineage (NCBI taxonomy): Eukaryota > Metazoa > Chordata > Aves > Psittaciformes > Psittacidae > Forpus > Forpus xanthops. The sequence continues at coordinate 14,815 of JASSUY010037622.1, read as the reverse complement.
TATAAAACACATTTCCAGAGACTGAAGCTAGTGAAGGATGTGTCCCACAGCCTGCTCAGCAAAGTCCTAGCAGGGATTCCCATTTCAGCCTTTCACAGCACCCACAGGTAACAGAAGACCATAAACAAAAAAATCTTGCTGTCTTTGCAAAAGCCACAGGCCTCTGAAAAAGCACAGATTATATCCAGGGGCCCTAAACCAGTTTGTGGTTCTGCTCGCTACCCCCCAGTGCTTGGAATTTAAAGTGGAAGGTAACCACCAGCTGCAGGACAGACCCCATGGGGGCCACAGCCCTGTGCACCAGTGCTCACTGACTGGAGAGTGGGGCACAGAGGTGCCACTCAAAGGTCATGAAGCTCGAGGTGCCACAGATGCACATCTTTAGGGAGCCCTGCATGCACTCCTCGGGGAGGGTCATACTCCCTTAAGTCTTTGTCTGGTGATTGTAGTGGTCTCTTGCCTGTGAGGGGAAACAGTGGGAGTGCTGGTGACTTGTGCACGTGCTTGGACCGCCTCATTTAAACCATAGAGACACAATGTGATGTCAGCTGTAACAGAGGTGCAGAGAGACAGCTGCATGATTTCTAGAAATAAACACTTTAAAAACCAACAAGAAACCTCCTACAGGTTAAAAGAACAAACAGGTCTTTGGCTAATCCTTAGTCACACCATGCTCCCTGTGCATCGTGCTGCAAACTGAGGAGAAAAAACAATCGAGCAAACCAACCAAAGAATACACCTCATCACCACAGCAGTCATTGGCCAGTGGCATTTCTTGAGCAAACGCAGTCCTTAATTTGACCCTAACTGAGGGTAGGTACAGCAAGGCATGAACAGCTGACCTCAGGAATCGTGCAGGGTGCCTACAATGGAAGGTGAGAAGCAACTTCAGCTGGTCTCCCTGCCTGGGCCAGCACATGGGCTGCAAGGGGAAGAGCATCCCCCGAGACTTCCATGGGGGAATGAAGTGTCTGCATTTGCCTGCAGTATAGAAGTGCCCTGCAGGGAGCCGCTTAGCAACAACTTCAACAATCTGCAAGGAAAACCCAAACCGATTTTGAACTAAGTCAATGCAAATAAACAGATCCAATGTAAGGAGGAGATCCATGTCTGTGTTTTGCTTTCTTCCTCTCCAGCTTGAAAACAGAAATATCAAAACCAGCCACACACTTTTTTTTTTTTTTTTTTTCAAATAAGCAAACAAAAGACAATAGAAGTCCATTCCATACTTAAATAAGAATATTCTATGCCAAGGAAATTTTAGGGTTAGGATCTAAACTGTGGAAATAATTTTTCTCAGGGAAACATTGCAAGACTTTGACGATGCACCTAAATTTCTTCCCAGTGTTTGGTTAGTATGGAACATTTCTGCTTCCTCATTGACAGCTGTGCAGTGGGACAGGCAGAACATGAGAAATACCAGTTGTCCTCCAACATGCAAAACATAAGACCATGATCGCTGAAGGGAGAAGAATGTGCCCATTGTTACCAGCTCCCATGGAAGAATTTCCCAGGAACTCGTGTCATGAAGTTCATCCATGCTGCTACCCCGAGATGAGATTCTGGATGCAGGACACGACACACAGCTTCCAGGAGTTTTCTCTGCACTTGCAGCAAAGCTTTAAAAGTGTTTGGCCAAGAGGCAGGATTCTTCTCTGAGCTGTTGTATTTAAGCAGCGTGCACTAACTGCATACAGTCCCCAAATACTGTCCCACCAAAACACCTCAACTCTGAAATCAATGAAGCTGCCCCTACTGAGCCCAGATGTGCATTAGGAACATGAGTAATGGGTTCTGACTCACCAAATACTCCTAAATACTCTACAGCTGCTCCAACACAAAAACATCTTGAGTTTTTCAGATGAAGAGAAACAATCATCTTCCGCGTAGCCTTCTAGGTAATCCCAGATCTACACAGACATCCTCCAAGGAAAACAGCACTCCTGGAACTCCATAAAGAGATCTTACCATGAGGCAACTAAAATTGGCCCAGTGCAGCACATTAACCCCTGGCAAGCTGTTCCCAAAAGCTTTCTGGATGCTGTGGGGATTCAGGAATACTGAGACACTTTACAAAGGCCATTTTTCACACACTGACATGGGTTTTCCACTTGCCAGGAGTAAACGGCCAGCATGAACTTCTAAAAATAACCTGCTATATTTAGCTGTGCTTCACAAATCTCTTGCAAAGGAATTTACTGGAACTCTAATACTTCTATTACACATTTATCTCTTCTAATCAGTTCTTTATTGACTGTGTGTTTTATAAACTGCCATTTCATTAGCACAGTTGATCCAGCACAGGCTCCAGGGAGAAAAGCAGGGCTCTGGTTCAAGTACAAATACATTTTTCAGTAACTCTACCTGGAAGCCTTTTGCTTTGCAAGTTGAGTATCTGCCCTCTGTACCATGACCTAAACTTACACATCACCCTTCTACTTTTCCTGCTGTCCTAAACCTAATTTTTTCTTCCTACAGATTCTCCTCCTTGCTCGAGTAACCTTGTTTTAAGTGCACAAACGTGCTCGACAGGCTTAGTTAATTAATTAAAATACATATATATATAAAAGGCCGATACAGAAATTCTTCACATTTATGATACATTCCTTATGCTTGTCTTATCTCCTTTATTCACTGATGGAAACCTACTATATATACTGTCCTATTATACTTGAGCAAAGCTAGCAAGACTTATTACACTGGAATGAAGACCAAGGAACTTTAATGCACAGAAAGGCTTTTCTGGCTGCCATGAACAGAAAGAGACTGCAGGTCTCCTCACCAGCAGCTCAGAAGTTGGGCCATATATCAGCTCAGAAAACCAACCAAACCAAAAAGTAAGCAAGACTGAAAGGAGAAGAACATTTGCGGATGCACTGGTCTGGGAGTGAGGCGGGTTACAGCTCTTGGGGAGACTGATGCACTCTCCTCCCACCTCTCATTGAGTGAATACTCACTGTCCCATGTAACTTTTCTTCCCTGGACCTTCATAGTGACAGATACCACTAATAAGGAAGACAAGCTTATAACAAATCAAAGACAAGGACATTTCATTCTCCCAGTGACTTGTACTGTCTTGTACTGATTTCCGGTAGAGTGGCACTTGGGGTCATGTTTTTAATGGTTTTATAAAGGACAGCATAGAGAGCCATTTTTTTGGATTTTTGCTTGTGAAATGCCAGGACAGCCATGATCTGAAGAGCCCATGAAGGGCAGGATCCTCAGCACAGCCTCATGCCCAGCAGGGACAGCCCACACAGGGATACCTGCACACTCATCATGAACAGCACCATGTCAAACCTACCATGGGCATCAGTGCTTCACCTAATGCTCTTCATGATGAGCAAGAGGTAAAACTACACTTTGAATGTCTGAGCTCTTCAAAGGACAGTTTTTCACCTCTGGCATTTTTCTGGCCTTTCAAACTGATCTCACAGCCCTGCAAAGCTGGAGGAAAAACTGGAAAAAGATAAGAGGCAGGGAGCCCAGAACACATGGCTGGCTGAGATGGAAATGAAAAAAAGATTAGCAGCCTTAGAAATCATCAAAAGTGTTGGAACACACTTTAAGAATACAAGTATAATTTCTCTCAATCCATGTATGTCCTGACATCCATCCACTATGTCAGAGGAGAAATCATGGAATCATAGAACACACTACGTTGGAAAAGACCTTCAAGATCATCAAGCCCAACACTAAACCATGTCACTAAGGGCAAAGTGATCTCCACTCATGATCTCCAGTCACAGCCACCCCTCATCTGCTCTCTCATAGCGGCCCCACATTATATGGCTGCTGTCCCTACCCCTCATGGCCACCTCTCATCTCCCCTCAAGATCTCCCTTCATGTCCACCCCTCACGGCCCATAGCTGCTCCTGCTCTCACCTCACTATTTTCCCTCACAATTGCCCCACCACTCCCCTCATGATTTCCCTCACGACTGCCCCTGCTCTCCCATCACAATCTCCCCTCTCCCACTCCCACCGACCAAGTATTCACCATTAATAAATTTTAACCCCAGGTCTACAAAAAAGTTGCCATGAATAAGAGCTCCCACCACCCCAGCAGACCAAAAGGGCTGTCAAGCACCCCTCTGCCAGCAGCACGGCTGCAGCCAGCCCATCTCATATACTACTTCACCCCAAACTCCACAACAGGAATTCCTTCATTTGTGATTCAGCTCCTGGCAAAGCCTGACCACGTAGGAAATTGCTATTTTTTGTATTCTAGTTGAATTAAGGTGATGCAGAGGAAAACTCATCTCATGAAGACCAACTGACAACTGCACTTATCTGCTGCACCAATTCTATACCTCTTTCCCATGGAAGACAGCTGTGTTTTCTACCACCCTTCCCCAATCCTGGGGACAGAGCTTAAAGATTTTGAATAAAGGAACAGACTCTGCAAAATAGAACAACCACAAAGCTGAGCCACACACAGTAAATGCATTTTCTCCTCCCTCCAGAGGAGCAAGCTGCTGAGGAGAGGTAGAGCAGCCCACCTCCTGGGGTGATCAGGAGAGCCTTGGGCAAAGCAGCTGGTTGATACAGACAGGGAAGAGCAACACAAATCCTTGTGGTGCTTCAAGCCACCAGGAGCTCCCCAGCTGCATGAGCAGCCAAGCAAGATTTTGGCATGGCTGCTTTGGCGTAAGCGGCAGGAGAGGGTGTGCTCCAAGAGCCGCAGCTCCCTGCTGTACAAGCAGTACGAACACAGGCAAAACAAACACGAAAACAACAGACTTTTATCTGGGACAGAGCATTAGCAATCTCCACAGAGATATCTTATGATCTGCAGAGCTGTCAGATGCATCTCATTTCAGCTTTCCAGCAGCCACCCTTCCCAGGGTGAGGGAAAAGCAACCGCTTTTGCAGGCGGCTTCAGGGAGTGAGCGGAGCCAGCACAGGATGATTTCAGAGTTTCCTTCGATAAGGGAGCGGAGAGGGAGGCGGGAGGCCAGATGAGTCACACATGGTGCAGAGGGAACACTTGTGAGCAGCTTACATGCGATCTGATGCACTTCAGCATGGGGAGGAATACGTATTCCTCCTGTTCCAGGGCTGGAAGCCACTGCCAGCGTGGATATGGACCATCCCCTGGGAGCCTCCCAGGCACCTCAAATCAAATCAGCATCCTGTGGAGAACTGTTAGGTAGGGTTTGCCAATAGCTACTGCACCTCTGGGCACCTCTGCAAGACCTCCATCCCATGAGGACTCGGGTCTAGCCCTGTGCATCCGCTACAGAGGGTCCCCTGATGCCCTGCAGGTCCCCAGTTCATCATTTGATGGCACAGGAAAAGGTCATGTCTCTCAGCCTCCATTTTCACAGCTAAAAGGTTTGGTAAGATTAATAAAATTACTCATGCTTTAAAAATAACTCACCTCAGCACTTCATAATCAGTTTCAGTTGGAGGAACAGGATAAAGAATAGAACAGACTGCAGAGAGCATCTGGAATTTTGGGCTTTAATTATATTTATAAACTTTATCTCAAGCTATTCAGCTGCTCTCATCATCATTTGAACATGTGACTGCACATTCACCTGCATGGAGAACTCAATGAAAAAAAAAGAACACCAGCCACAAAGGCAGTGTTGGAATGTGTCCCAGAAAGGAAAAGCCAGCATGATCTGGGGACTGTTGCTCCTGAAGGAGAAGCTCAGTATGGAGTCTGCAAGGCAAACCAAGAAACAATGTGGAAAAGTCCACCATCACCAAAACAAAACTGAGAAGCTTCCAAAAGCTTTTCCCTTCATGCATGTCAGAAACTCAAATACAAGGTTACATATTTGAAACACTCATTTAATGCTTAGTAAGAAAAGTAACTGCCTCCTGCTGAATTTCACCAGCACTTCCAAAAAAGATTTTGTTTTGGTATGTTCAGCATCTGTAAAACAACCCTGCTTCTTCTCAGGAAAGAAGCTTGTCCTTTTTTTCTATAAACCTGACAGCTCTTCAAATTGCACAAGAACTCTGTACTTCTGATTGCCAGTACTGATGGCAGTATTCCTGGCAGTGCCGGTACCAGGTGCTTCTGTAGCACAGAGCATCCACAGCATGTTCTTGCCCCCTTCCCCTCCAGGAACAGGACATCTTGGCAATTCAGGTCCTCCCTGAAGAGCTGATTCACGGCTGGGCAGCCAAAGATTGGCCGCAGAGCCATGTTCTCCAGGCAGGTACAATACAGCAGAGGGCTGAGGAGCAGCATGGCAAAGGTTGTGCCATGGGGAGGTTTCTGGCTGCATGTCATGGCCCTGCTCCACAAGGATGGGCAACACGCAGCAGGGCAGAAGGCACCCATGAAAAGCTTGTGATTAAACGTGGGATACCACATCTGTAGTTACCAATGCACTACCAACAGAATTAATAAATAAAATATTCAAGAAATTTCTCAAGAAAAAGGCGAGAAAAGCTGAGTCTTCACTCAAGAGGAAACTTTGGTTAGCAGCCACACTGCTGTGAGCTGTCAGACACATTACAAAACATGGATAACACCCACATCTTCTCAGGGAAGGAGCCAGGAAAGGCAACAGAATATGGATGAAAAGCTCTCTGCATGTCTCATGCCTGACAGAAGAAAAAATATACTTACACACACAAAAACAACCTCTTGCTATGGTCCATTATGCCAATACATGCAGGCGGGTACTTGGGAAGCGCATCAGGGCACTGACACACAGGGTCAGAGAATTGCTCCAGCCTGCAGCAAAACCTAACACACACACATCAATGAGCCCTGAAACAAAGGTTAAGATATTCCTCACAACCGGAGTAGGCAGATACTGTGCGGGCTCCTTGGATTTCCTGTCTGCATCTACTGATACGGTTTGGGCTGTGGGCAGGGTTGGCTTTTTGGAAGGTTTTTCTTCTGCTTAGGTTTTTTTTTAGCTGTTGTTTGTTTTTTTTTTTTTACCCTCTGGTTAAAGCATGTCTGGTTTAGATTTGCACCAGCTTGGGGCTATAGATTCTGTATACAGGACCTACAGCTCAGGAAAATGAGCTGCTTCATCCTCTGATGGCTGCAAAGAGGCCTCCCTCTTCCTACCTGTCTTGAGAACACTTGCAGAGGGTGGATACCAGCCAGTGAGAGCAGCGCTGGCAACATGTGAGCTGAAGTCACTGTGATGACAGACACAGAAACAGATCTGAAAGGTGAGCATCACTTTGGAGCTGCTGCAGTGGACAGGGTATTTAATTCCCACACAGAGATACAGGCCCATAGAGGGGAAAAAAGGCTATGCGATATTTTCAATGGAAGGAATCCCATTTGGAAGATATCATTATGCACATCCTATTAGGTCAGTGATACCAGAGTACTTCCAGTATCAGTTCTGTAAATGGTATTATGTGTTACCAGTACTGCAGAACACCATGGTCTCTCCCACATGCAGATGCACATATACAGTTTATCTACTCAAGGCCTCCCAGGAGCACTGTTGTGAACAGCTTCCAGATGTTCCCACTATCACCTTTGCCATAAGATGGTGCAAAGCACAGCCCACAGTGCTATGCAACAATGATACTCAGGAGCACACAGGTCTCCACATCCTCAAGAAGGCATTTTCATTCTATTATTGCATGTTTCTCTTTCGCAGAGGATTCTGGTTCCTGGCTAAATTAGCATGTCCTTAAAGTCTTTACTTTACTGATTGTAACTGGTTTTGGTTTAGGAGGTAGCTTGATCCACACAACATCACCTTAAAGCAATTGACGGTTTTTAAGCTGGATTTAGGTCTGATGTCTCCTCAGACAACTAGAGCTGAGAATTTCGGATAAAATTTTAAAAGTTATCAGCAGTAACTGAAGTCCTTACTGGATGAAACTCCCATCAAGGACTGAAGACCAGCAAGGAGCAGACAAATACAAGGAGAATAGATTATTGCTAGAGGGGAGTGATGTATTTTCCAGCAAGTCATTTTTCCCCTGCAGAAGTCCAGAAACAGCTTAACACCAGCTGCTATAGTATAATGTGCTCCAGGAGAGAGGGGGAAGGTGTCCTGCAGCAGCAAGCCATCCCCTTCTGGAGAGCCAGCCTCAGGCAGCTCCTCCAAGCACCAGCAGCATGAGTGGAAAACCAGGTCCTCTATGAAATGAAAGACTTCAGTGACACTTTAGTGGGAAAGCACCAGGCCAGAGCCCACAGATCTGGGCCTGTGTTTCTTTCCCCATCGTTCTTTATTTGGAAGGTGACTGCCAAAGCAGTGGGGCTGGCACGCGGCTGAACTTGGTCATGCTCTGGGCAGGAGTGTTCAGTTGCTTGCTCCATCTGTAGCTCTGAGCCCCCTAAGCTTGTGCGATGATTAACGCCATCTCCAAGTGCAGGGACAGCAGGTTGGCCAAGCTAGTGAGGCCACTGAGACCTTGTTCAGCTGACTGCACCTCGCCAGGGACGATTCTTTGCTCTGACTGCTGTGCCTGCTCATACAGGGTCTGATCCTGCATCCATTCAAGTCAAGGCTCGGGAATTTACTGTTGCTGAGGCACAGCATTAGGAGAGTGCAAGGATACAACCAGAGGAGAAGGAAGAGGACAGACCAATTTTTAAGACATCAGGTCTGTTTCAGCAGCAGCTGACCCAGGCACACAAACAGCCTCTTCACACTCACCTGGCCAGTGGCACCAGAGGAAGTGCTTACGCAAGTCTTGTTTCAACTCTAGATTCCCCTGGTTACCCTGGGTGAATTAATAGGCAAATTTCCATGACACAGAAGGCCTCTATGCATCTGCACAGATGATTTCTATACACATCTTCATTAATGTGCCATGTGCTGGCACTCAACTAAGCTGTCTTTGTGGGACAGGATATTTTGAATGCAGGTGCCTTAATGCCAAGCTCTGCCAAAGTGCAGAGCTAGTGTTTGCCTGGAGACCTGCAGCCTTTCCTGTGCCAGCAGAAGGACAGACTTATTCTCCTTCCCCCTTTTCCAGAGGAGCTTTAGGTTTGTTCTGACATAGGAAAAAAACTGCTATCTGGCTGTAACACACTGTAGTAGCCAATTTAAGCTTTTGTATCTGCAGACTTCACATGACGTCACATGGGGTTTCTGTAGGAGCTGAGAAGGCAAGCCCCTGAAAGGCTGCTGTGATCTCATTAAAATACTGCATTCTGTTGATGCTCTTGGTTTCTACACTGAAGCATTAAAACCTCAAGCACCACCTCCAACATCACAGAAACTTGTTGAGAGCAGGTTTGCCATCCTGAGGACTGCAGTGCTGGACCTGCAGGGAGGATAACAGCAGAACCTTGCCTGGATCCCCCATTAAACCCTGTTCCTGGAGAAAAGCCTACCCAGTCCCTTTTGCTCAAGACTGCTGTGTGCTTTGCAGGCATACACATTCCTTTGCCTCTACACATTCCTTTATAATGTTATCTTTCCAAGATAAAACACTTGTACTGCCTGGGAAGCCTGGTTAACTGACAGGCAAAGTCAGAGGCAACCTGTGAAGCTTTACACAGTACAGAAATCAAGTTCAAAACCACATTTGCAACACCACAAGAGAACTCAAAGCTCTTCCAGCTTCAAAGGAGAGTTTACACCATTGCAGCACTCATACATTAATAAAAAGAGCCTCAACCAGACATTTCTCAAACTTCATTTGACATATAATTGCGAGAGAAGATCAAAGACCGGGAGAAATAGATGGGTTTGCATTGCCACACACAGCAGAGCTCAGTGAGCAGGAGAGAGAAAAAAAAAAAAAAGAAAAAACAACATATTGAGCCACAGAAAGAAAATGCTGTAAAGAAGTCATCCCTACAACTGTAATGCTACACAGTCATCTTCTGACATCCCTGCTTGCAGCCTCAAGCAGCCTGCAGCAAGTCTCATCTGCAACAAGGCAGGTGCTGATCACCATGGAATGGGGTGGTGAGCTCTGGGATGCAAACAAGCTGTCCCCACGCCGGGCCCAGGCCAGCCCAAGAGAAAAGCACCAGTCTGGTATGCTCCAAGCAAGGCAGACATTGCAGCTGCCACAGGGGCCACAAGTTCTAAGCTTGGCTCTCAGGGGCAAGTGAAGCAGCCCCAGAACAGCACTGAGGAACAAGCGAAGACACCAGCCCAGCCCAACCCAGCCCAAGGGAGCAAGGCTAACCTGCCAGCCCCTCTCCCTTCCCACCCAGGGACAGGCCACGGCGGGTTTCAGCACCCTATGGGACCAACGTATGGGATCAGCAACATCACTTGGCCCTGCCAGAAACTGCATATTTCTGGCACAAAAATGAAGGCATGCAGCCAACTTTACACTAAAAATAACTCACAATTCTGACTGAAAGTAACTTGTTTGTTATCATTGACTTTCACACCCAAGATTATTATAAGCAAACGATATTTTTCTCTGCTTTAAGTCAGAGTAATTCCTCATTTGGCACAACCTTACCCTTTGTCATCTTACAGTGTCACATGTCGTGGACAGTTGACTATACATCAACTGACAGCCTACTGTCAGTCAGCAAGAGAAAAAAAAAAAACCACACTTAAAAGCAGCAACTTTGTGACTGTAATTGCATGAGCACCCACATTATGGCATCGGGAGATGCATGGTTCTCAGGGGGGCTCTATCTGCACTATTTTATGTATTTCAGCTAGTAACATGTTAGAGTTGTATGGGTGAGGTGAAATCAGTTTCTCTTAATCCCTTAAAGGTCAAGAGGGGTTTAAAGCACCCAAGTTTACTCCTCATTCAGGTAACAGCCCCCTGCCTCAGAAAAAGCCCCAAAGCACTACCTGCTCTGCAGGAGAAATCGAGGCACGCAGGACGACATCCCTTACTGCTTCCCTCCTCCAGTGCTGGCCCCTGAACAACTGTGCCAGGCAGAGTACTCTCTCATGCTTCTCCCTGCAGAGGAGCAAGGGGTGGGGAAGGTGGTCTGCCTCCGAAAGCATTCACCCATGGCTCCAGTCTCAACGTGGGATGGGGAAGGGAAGTTCAGCTTTTCATTAGAAACATGAAGGGAAGCTGAAGTCAGTAGAGGGGCAGTAGCTCAGAAATGAATTAATTTTTTAATCAAGGCCCACATCCCCCTTGCTGTGGGTCCCCACTGCCCTTTTGTCCCCATCTGGGAATTCACGAGCGGCAATTTCAGCTCAGCAGCCAGCAGAAACAATGCTTCCAAGCTCTGCTGACAAAGGGACTTCCAGGTAGGGACCATTCCTGGCAGATTTACATTTCATGGCAACTCCTGTGGGAAGCATGGACTCTTCTCTCCTCCTCTCCAGGACAACAATGAGCAGTCATGAGCAGGGTCCCCCCCCCCAGTCCTTCACTATTCTCCAAGAGAAAGCACTGCTCACATGCACCACAAATACATGTGACACGTGGGAATCACTTCAGAAAAGGGATTGAACAACACTTCATCCAAGTCAACAGGAATTCTCCACTGAGGAAGGGTCTGAGTGACAGTAAACCACAAGACTGCTGGGTATAAGCACCATGAATAAGTCTGCAGTGAAGAAGTGGCTGCCTTAAAACAGCTCTCACAGCCCATCACAGCCAAGTCACACTTGCAGTGATTCACCACTCACCATCTCGTGGACAGGATGGAGGGAGTGGGTTTGAAACTGGGAAATGGAAGAGAGTACATGCATTTGTAAAACAAGCAATCCATTCAATTAAAACAGCACATCTACCAGCCAGGCACACACCAATGGAAGCATCTGGTATTCTGCCTTTATAATCCCATGCTATTTGAATGACTCATTTAAAAAATTTGCACTCAAGTTCATGTACTAATTTGCTACAAATACAATTGTGGTGAATTAATCTAGCAGATAAAGAGCTCAAAAAACATTAAAAGACACCCAAAAATCAACAGAAATACCAGAAATAGCACTTACTAGAGGTAGGATGCCTAGACTGTGCTGCTGACACAACTGATCCCAATGGAGGGGGTGTGTGTGGGGGTGTGTGTGTGTGTGTGTGTGTTTGTTTGTTTTTAGCCTCTAAAAACTCTGCTGGAACACTCCTATTTTACTACCCAGCAGGTAGGTTGAGATAACCTTAATTGAACAGACACTTTCAGCAAGAACACTGCCAGCAACCAAGAAAAGAACACCACATGTGCTCCTCATACCACACACAACTCAAAATCATCCAGCATGTGACCTGCAGGTCCTGTGGACTCCACCTAAAGTCACACTCACTTTTTTCCCTATTACTGGGCAAACAGAAAATAAAAGACAACTTTGAGCAGCCTCAGGTTTTCAAGCCTCTGTGGCCTGTTTTTATAGCAGATCACATAAAGCCCAGCAGACCCTATCTTCCCGCAGTGGAGAACTGCACTCCTTTTCCTAGTAGCCTGCCTAAGTATTGCTGTGCTTGCATAATTCACTTGGCTGCATGTGTTTATCCAGACAATCCATGCTGTACACGACTCTTTGTTTCCATCACCCTGTCAGGCTGAGGAGCCCGCCAGCTGGAGACAGCAGGTGCTTGATGTTCCGACAAGGCTCAGCAAAACAGGGACTGATTTGCTTTCAATTTTACATTGGAGTGTACTCATTCATTAATAGGCAAACACGTATTAACATATACTTCTGTAAAATCATCAGAGAGCTGGACTCAGTGCAGTGAGTAAATGCTTTCAGACAGTTTGGCCAAAGGTTTACCTAGGAGTGTGCCTCACCCACTAAAAGGGTAGGGTGGAGGACAGCACCTCTGGACAGGTAAGAGACAGGGCCAGTCAGAACAATCACCATACTTAACCCTCTGTCCTTAAAGAGATCTCTCTCTCTCCTGGTGAGACTACCACCAGGTGTGTGTCACAGCAGCCAAGGGACACATCCACTGTGCTAGCAAGTGCAGAAACTAAACCAATGAGGAAGCAGGATTTACCAGCTACCAGCCCAAGGTGTTTAGGCAAGGGACCACAAGTAGCCGCAAATTCATGTCCACAGTTCCATATGGACAGGATTCTGAGAGGAAAACCTAAAATTTCTTTAAAATGATCTGCTAACTAAATGGGAAGGGGTGAATCCCAGGAGCTGATGGAAGCCCAGGCGGGTATCAGCCACAACACACTCCCCAGCCATGCTGGTTCAGCTGCACTCCTAAAAAAAGATAACAGCACAAAACACCCCACAGCATATCAGGCAAGAAATGTGGGGTTTCTTCAGCTCTTGGGGGTTATCTCTGTTGTCTGGGTGTACTCAGTTTCCTTCTACTTCTTCCCTTCCTTCTTGGCCAGTCACACTGGGATGGGCCTGCTAACCCTGCAAAATCCCCTCACATCCCTACTCCAAGCACAGCATTAGGGTTTACAAAGATTAAACAGGGAAATGGCTTAGACCAAAGTGATGAAGAAAACCCAAAGCATTTACATGAACAAGCAGGCTTGCTAAAATCCCTTTAATTGTTTTGTTGGGTTTTTTTTTCCTGGACTAAACAGAGATTTGAGGTGTTTCTTTTTTTTTTTTTTTTTTTTTTTTAGGGTCTTGCAGCCCGGTGATATATGCTGGTTCAGCCCCATTAGCTTTTGTCTTCACTGTTTTCCAGACAAGCAAACATAGGCTATTCTAGCCATGGCCTTGATAACAAGAAGGCTCAGAATTATTCTTTACAAAAGGGCAGCAGCTAAACCTATTAATACCAACTGAAAACCCACCATCTGGCAAGAAAAACAGTGTATGATCAGTCTGCCCCACTGGTTGTGGATTTGTCTTCACTTGGCCTGATACAAGCACAGTGCTTGTAGCTGCTGCACTCTCCTACACTTCTGGCCATATTTTAATGCACATTTATAAAACCAGAGAAGATGCGAATGATGGCACAGGGAAATAGTATCTGAGGCTCTTGGAGGTAAATCAAATTCTAAACAGACAAGCAGGTCAGTAAAATATTATACACATTGGATTTCCTGCTTTCAGGTGACACAACCTGGTCCAGAGAGTCGATGGTCCCAGTCAGGACTTCTGAACAAGTAACTCTCTCAAAGTCAACACTGAAATTGACATTTAAGTGTAAAAAAAAAAAAACAACATTATTAAGAGAAAGAATAAAACCTCACAACAAATGCAGGCCTAAAGACTATTTCTGGACGGAGCCCTCCTGTTCTTACTGCAGGCCATCCTAGGGCAGCAGGGCTGGGTGACGAGGTGACCAAGCTGCCCGGTCAAACTCCACCCATTCTTTAGTGAATCAAAATAACCAAGTACCTTCCTCAAAGACGAGATGAAACAAAGGCGATGTTTGGGAGAGCTCAACGGGCTCAGCAGCCCGAGCCCTGAGACGTCGGCAGTGCCAGCCCAGCTCACTGGGACAACGAAGGATAAAGGATGGAGGATGAAGGCCGACCTGTCTCCGCGCAGGGCCAGCTGTAGACAGATGCCCAGCCATGGCAGAATGCAGAGTTCGCTGCCCATGGCCTGCCAGCCCACCCCAAAAACGATGCCAGTGACGAAGGCAGCTGCCTAGCGCCGCGGTATGGGGCTATAAGGCTGGGTGGGGTGGTAGCAAGCCGAAAGCAGGCTGCAGAAACACATCTGCAGGGGGATGCTCGAGCAGGAGAAATCCCGCTCGGCCAAGGAGAGAGCCGCTGCCTGCTCCCCTGCTTCTGCGGTAGCCCCGGAGTGGTTCTGTGCCGGATCACCTCCGGCACCGCCGTACCAAATCGCACATCGCCAGCACAGGCGGCGAACAGCAGAACACGGCCCTCGGCCCCTTCCCTCTCCTTCGCGCTCCCCTTAGGCTGCAGGCTGCCGCCGCCCCCCGCCGCTCCGCTCACCCCGTATGGCGGCGATGAGCGCGTTGCCGTCCTTGATCACCTCCTTGATGAACTTGTTGGTCCGCTCCAGCTCCTGCTCGTAGCACTTGAGCC
>JASSUY010037621.1:0-16674 GCA_032466535.1 Forpus xanthops | reverse complement strand
GTGCTGCCTGACCCGGCACGGTTGACCCCGGGCCCCAGGGACACCGGCACCGCCGGAGAGGGGGCTGCGTCCTCCGGCCCCGGCAGTACGGAGTGCCAGGGACCCCCCATAGCATCCCCTGCCCCGGGGGGGGGACTCGCCGCCCGGCGAGGGGCTGGCACCGCTTCTCTCCCTCCTCCCGCCCCATCCCCATCTCCGTTCCCATCCTCATCCTCCCGCCCCATCCCTGTCCTCATCCCATACAAAGGCCGGGGCCGTTTGGGTTGTTGCTGGCGGGGTTTTTGAGAGCGGTTGGGGTGGAAGGAGAGAGCTGAGGCCAGGCGCTGGAAGGGACTGGCAGGAGTTTTTAGGGTTTTTTCCCCTGTTTTTGTGTATTGATGTTCATGTTTCTGGTCCCTGAGGCGGGGACGGGTTATTTATAGCGGCGGCTGTTGCCCGTCGGTTGATCGAGAGTGAAAGGGGCTGTGGCAGTGCGCGGGGAGAGAAGTCACACACAATAACTCCAACCAAAGGTGCAAGGGCTCGACAGCGCGAGGCGGGAGCATCCCTTGGGTACCCGTGCCTCACTCGGCAGGATGGTGGTGATGAAGCAAAGCCTCATCAGGGGGAGCAGCACCGGGACAATCCTCCTGGGAGCACAGGGAGGTTTGAGGTGCCTTTAACTGCAATCACTGCCATCCCACCTCGTCTTTTCAGTTTGGGGCGGGTGTTTGCAATGAAAAACCTTTGAACTGTACCTCAAGCAGCTTCATCACCGTGTGCCCATCCCCAAAGATGCCCTGACACCTCCCAGGACCTGTAAGGTCTTCCTGGGAAGGGGTGCTGGGGTGATCTATGGCATAAAGAGGGCGGAAAATAACCCTGAGCGGTTGGTTTGTTTAGGAAAGATGACGAGGAGCAGCCCTTTGCCATGGGGAGGCCAGGGGCAGCATCTCTCCAGCCTTCCTCCTGCCTCCCCTCAGCACCTTCTCAGGTCTGAAGAGCGACATCTTCCCTTGAAGAGAAGCATAAAAAAATGAAAGCAAGAAAAAGAAAGAACCCCCCTGCCTTTCCAGTCACTCTGGGCCGGGCGAGAGCAGCGGAGCCCTGTGAGCGCAGCCAGCTCTCTGATGAGATAAAGGAAGAACGTTTGTCTTTCGATTAGGGTAATCGTAGGTGTTACTTGTAATAACAGGAGATAAGATCTTTTGGAGAGCGTGAGGATGTTGTCTGGTTTGGGGTTGGGTTATTTTTGGTGAAGTTTAAAGACACTTGAGCTTGAGGATTGAAGATGTTGTGGTGAGGTGGATGCAGATGGTGCCTGTGCCCTGAATTCCATGGGAGTGAAGCTTTCCTACCATCTACAACTCAGCATGATGTAGCAGGGGCTGGGCAGGGGCTGCTCCCCGTTTCCCTCCAGCTAAGTGGGTTTGAGGTGGAAGTGTTGCATCTTTCTCTCAACCCATCCCTCGGTGCCAGTGGGATTCAGTCTGGGGATCCCAGATTCCCCTGGGTACCGGTCCCAGGCTGCTCATGGGTCTGGTATGGCATGATTTTGGCTGGTGATTGACAAGAAGAAAGGTTTCCCTGGTGCTCTTTGCATTATCAGGGTTCCTATGGTATTCACCATTCCTGCCCTCCCCGCCTTCCCCAGCTCTTCACTATGATCTGGGCCTCCCAGAGGGAAATCTGGGAGTGGGGAGGCAGCAGGGTGAATCTCAGCCCTTCCCAGTGCACAATATGGAGCTGAGGTTCCTCTCCTGGGCACAGCAGCTCAAAGGATGCTGAGGCAGAGAGAGGGAGGTGGGTTCCCCTGTGCACCCTGTCTGCTTCCCAATGGGAATGGGGATGGGATGTTCCCAGAGGGAGTGAAACCCTCTCCTGACAGAGCTGAAGAGCCAAACCTGGTGCTTGGCTCTGCTGAATCTGCTGGGCGGCTCCCTGGCTATCTTCTTAATGATCATGTATTTGCTTTGAGCTGGCTTCTGCTGTTGCGCATCCTCCTTGGAGAAGCACCTCTGCTTTGAGAAGGGGCCATGCCTGTGGTTTTGAGCAGCTCACCAGCTGGAGGAGCAGGGAATGATGCTCCCTTTAGGCGTGGGATCCATCACCGAATCCTTGCCCCAGCGCCGGCTCCCATCGGGATAAGGCGGGATGGCGGAAGCGAGCGGGGGCATGAGGCTGGGGCTGTGCTGGGTGACAGCGGGTGACGTGCTCGGCAGGAACTGCTGGCTGTCACATGAGGCCACCGCAGGCACAGCGCCTCGGGGGGCCGGGTGGCAGGGGCCTCGCTGCTCTCGGGGGTGCAGTGCTTCCTCCTCCTCCTCCTCGGAGGCAGAAATCAGGTAGCGATTAAAGCAAGGGGGTAAATAACCAGGCTGCTGTTTAACAGTCACCTGTGGGAGGTTGGTGACAAGATACAGGGGGACATCAGGGCAGCCCCGGTGCCATTAACCACCTCTCCTTGTGCTCTCCTTATGCCAGTGCCACCACCTGATGTCTGTGTCAGGGAAGGTACAAGCTGCCATGGAGCATGCTCCTTGTGACAGAGTTTGCTGAGGCAGTTTCCTCTCTAAAAGAGAAGGAAAGTGCTCTTCATGAAGGCCTGAAAGCCCAGAGGCAGGCTGTAAATTTTGGGGCCCATCTGCATTTATAAGCTGTAAGTGCTGGTGACATCCGTGAGCTGAAAGCCCAACCAATCATCCTTTGGGAATGGAAAGATCCTGCTCTGGTACAGGGTGGAAGTGGCTTTTCCAGCCTGGTGGTCCTGGAATGGGTCTTTGGGCATCTCTTCCATGTGATGCTCCCTGGCATCCCAGTATAGCTCCTGTGGGTTTTCCGGCTGAAGTTGGATCCAGAGTGAAATCTCTGTCTCTCCCGTGGGTAGTTTAGAATCACAGCATCGGGGTGCCCAGGTGGTGGGAAGCACTGACTCTGCACTTTAGGGATGAGCTGGTCCTTGAGCAACACCTGGGGCCAGCTCTTGCTCAGCATCCCCACAGAGTGCTGGGGGGGGGGGCAGAGGCCGAAAGTCCTGGCAATGGGCAGTTCCTCCTGCAGGGATGCAGTGTACCTCTTCTTCAGCCTGCGCCTTCCAGGCATTAGCCAAATGCCTCCGTGGACTGATGGAGGGGTGTAGTTTATTCCCTGTTTTCCTCGGGCTGCGTTTCAGGCTGGCGTTATATGGTCCCTTTGCTCCACACCAGGTGTAAATTCTGAATTTAATCAAAAATCAGCTTGGAAATGAGTTGGAGATGGGGCAGTTTTGGGCGGCTGCTTTCCCAACTGCTGCTCCCCAGCCCAGCATCACCCAGCGCTGTGCTCCCTCAGCTCCTGCCCACCTCCATGGCTGTGTTCCCACATCATGGATGCCATCAAGTAGGGTTTGGGTGGTGTCTCGAGATGCTGTTCTTCGTCAACAGCCCCACGGCTGGCTGGGAAGCAGATCCACTGCATGGGGCCCAGGCGCTGTGGTGATGGGCATCACTGGAAACCCCAGTGCTCAGCTTCAGGTCCTCAGACTCTGTCCTTGGGGTGAGTGTCTGAGCCTTGACTTCTCTCTGCTGCCAAAACTAAAGGGCGCTGTGGCCTGGGGGAAGGTGAAGGAGGTGGTGGGAGCGTGACGCCTGTTCCGGATGGTTCCGGGCATGGCTGTGGTGGAGCAGGGGCCATGTCCGCACCCACTGTCTTCCTCCCTGTGGTTCTGCCCCTTATCTTCTTCCTCCTCCAGCCTTGCCTCTTGTTTCAGTTCCTCCTCCCCAAACTATTATGCGTCGCAGTCAGCAGTGGCCGCTGCCAGCTCCGAGCCCATGCGATGGATTCAGGAGCACCTGGGTGGGTTTTGGGGCAGGGATGCACTTCTTGCATCCCGCACATCCCGCTCCGTGCCCCCTGCCCGGCACGACCCTGTGCCCCAGCTCAAGAAAGCCTGGTTTGATGCTGGGGATGGTGACTTCATCCCTCCCCTGGGGTCCAAGTAGCAAGCATAAAGGCGGGTTTGTTCCCCTCCCACATGCCAGGGCAGGATGGACCCAGCCCAGGGCCTCAGGGTGCTGCCGGGGGCTTGATCCTGCAGGAAATAGATGTGGTTTATTTCCTTCGGATCCCAGGCCTGGGAAGCTGCCGGGGCTGAATGTTTCCACATGGGGGTCACCAGGCACTGCGGGAGAGCAGGGCTCTGGCTGCGTCATCCCCAGTGCTGCCGAGGAGGGATCAGGATGTGTCTGGATATGAGCATGGGGCTTTGGGAAGTGGCATCGCACTGGCTGGATCCCGCATGCCTCACTTTCTCCCTTGGTGCTGCAGGGACCATGAGCCACCTCACTGGCTGCCGCTCTGTGTGTGTCCCTTCATCCCCATCCCAGCTGAAAAACTCTGGCTGAGCTCCCAGAGCTGCCCAAAACCCTCTGAACAGTGTCAGGATGAGGAGGCTTTGCAGGATGAGGCTGGCTGGGGGGGTTTCCAAGACAGAAGGTTTGGAGTTTTTCACTGCCGGTTCCACCACAATGCAGCAGCCACCCTGGCCTAGGAAATGAGCTTCAGCGGCTCTTGGAGGTCGTCTCTGCTCCCATCCCATCTCAGGGCATCTCCATCCCTCTGTACCATCCTGTTTCTTCACCTGGATCCTTGATGCTGATCCTGCAGCGGTCATGCAGCACATAAAACCTCCACTCTTAAGAAGCTGGATCCATGTCAATACTTTATAATCCGGGTGAGCAGTTCTGTGCTTGTCCCACTCTCACCTGAGTGGACCCAGAGCTCCCACTTCCGCATCGCTCTGGGAACATGTAGAAAGCAGCACCTCAATCTGTTCCCTTCTTGGTGGTTAAGAGATGCTGAAGTGGCTCTGGGAGCATCCTTTGCAGCAGGGTTCCTTGTGTATCATCCTTACACAGCCCACCGTGCCTGGTTGGGGCTGCCACATCCCTGGCAGTGTTCAAGGCCAGGTTGGACACAGGGGCTTGGAGCAACTGCTCTGGTGGAAGGTGTCCCTGCCTGGGGCAGGGGTTGGAACTGTATGAGCTTTAAGGTCCTTTCAACCCAAGCCGGTCTCAGTTGTCCTTTGCCACTGCTGCAGGTCTCATGGTACCCAGTGACGTGTCCCCCCTGTGAGAGTTGCGCTCCAGCCTCCTGAGAAGATGTCAGGGATGCAGGTAAGTACCAGGCAGGGATGGAGCGGGCTCTTCACTCATGCAGCAGTGGCCACAGGTCTCAGGAGGGACTTGTCCCCATCCCCCTGTGGGCTGCAGAAGCCCAGCACTGTGAGGATCTGTGTTTGAGTGTGTGTGTGTTCCTTCATCCTCATCCCACCTGAAAAGCCCCGTCTGACTCCCAGGGCTGCCCCAAATCTCCCCAAGTGCTGCAGGTTTACATGAATCCTATTGGGTTTGCACCAGGATGGGTCGGGGGGGGACGGGGAGACCCAGCTGTGCTCTGACACCATCCTGCTGTCCCGGGCCAGGCCGTTTGGCCATCTGGTACAGAATGTATCGCCAAGTACAACTTCCACGGTACTGCTGAGCAGGACCTGCCCTTCAGCAAAGGAGACGTCCTGACCATTGTCGCTGTCACCAAGGTAAGGCCATCACCTCCCCGTGCCCCCCATGGCAGCGCCCTGCTGCCAGTCCTATGCTGGGGTTTCCACAGGATGCCAGGAGCATCCCTGCATCCCCCTACACTGCGTCAGTGGGATCTCCTGGTCCCAATGGACGTCCCGCAGGGCTGGAATGGGGCCACACGTTCAGTTAATTAACTCATGGCCTCCTTAGTTAAGGTTTATCCGAACTGTAAGCCTCTGGAGTGCCTCCTGGGAAGCGGAGGAGGTTGGGGAGAGGCTCACATTGGAGCAGTGCTTGGTGCTGGGGTGGGAAAGGAGAGGGGCTCTGGGTCAGGGAGCTCCGAGGTACCCCACAGCCTGGGAAGGGGATTGCAGTGACCCCCATGGGGCCACTTACATTGAAGTTTGCTGCCCCAGCACCCACTCTGACCTCTGTGGCAGTCCCCTGTGCACCCCATCCTGCCTGCAGCTTGGGGACATGCAGAGCTCGGGTGGGATGCTGCTCTCTCCAGAGGCCATGGGCTCCTTGTGACATCTCTCCTGTCCCTGCAGGATCCCAATTGGTACAAGGCAAAGAATAAGGTGGGCCGGGAGGGCATCATCCCTGCTAACTATGTGCAGAAGCGGGAAGGAGTGAAAGCTGGGATCAAGCTCAGCCTCATGCCGTGAGTATCTGCTGGGGATTCTGCCATGGGGAATACTGGGGGGAGCATCCCCACTGCCTCAGACCAGAGATACAGCTGACCCCGTGTCCCAGCAGAATCCCTCAGGGTTTAGCGAGGTGGAAAGGCAGAAGGAACAGGGGCTTGGGCTTTCCCAAGTGAGCAGTCCCAAGTGGATTTGAGATCCAGTGCTGCTGGGAAAAACTCTGAGCACCTTTGGAGCTGCCTGCAGAGCTGGAAAGATGATGGATGGTTGGGTTTCAATAGGTCCTGTCCCCAAAGTTGTGGTTGTGAAGGCTACTAGAAGGAAGAAAGAGATCGGAGTAGGGTCTGTATGGGATGGGTAGGAGATAGGCAGACGGGTGGATGGATGGGTTTCATATCCCTGCATCCCAGAGCCACCAGTGATCCAGTCTAGAGGAGCCAGGGCTGCTGTGGGGAGAGGAGCAGGGAGCTGTGTGATGGAGTGAATGGGGGTAGCAAGGAAGAGCACGGGCAAGCTGGCTCCATGCAGGCAGGGCTGAAAGCTGCTCCACGTCCACATCCCAAACCCATCCCAATGTTCACCCTGCCCTGTGTGCCCATTGCAGGTGGTTTCATGGGAAGATCACACGGGAGCAGGCGGAGAGGCTGCTGTACCCCCCTGAGACGGGGCTGTTCCTGGTGCGGGAGAGCACCAACTACCCCGGGGACTACACGCTGTGTGTCAGCTGCGAGGGGAAGGTGGAGCACTACCGCATCATCTACTCCTCCAGCAAGTTGAGCATCGACGAGGAGGTCTACTTTGAAAATCTCATGCAGCTGGTAGAGGTGAGGGCCCACTGCTCCCGGCTCCCTTGGTCAGCATGGGTGTGAGATTGGGGGAGCTGGAGCATATGGGTCTGAGCTCCCACCCAGAGGTGGCGGGACCTTTTCTAGCCAACCCATGGGGCAAAGTGGAGGACAAGGTCAGGACAAAGGCGGTGTCTGGATGAGCAGGAGGAGTGATTGGGACCCCCGGGCTTCCTCTATGCTCCTTCCATGGCCTTGTGCTGCCACCTGGTGGGATCCCAGAGCCAGGCATCGCCTTGGCGGGGACTCCCCACCCCACGGTGTTCCCCACCCCACTGCGATGTCCCCATGTCCCCTCCCCAGCATTACACCACGGACGCGGATGGGCTCTGCACCCGCCTCATCAAACCCAAGGTGATGGAGGGGACGGTGGCAGCGCAGGATGAGTTCTCCCGCAGTGAGTGGCCGTGCCCCTTCCCCGGCTCCTGGGGAACCCTCAGCACCCCCTCACCCTTCTCCTCCCTCTCCCAGGCGGCTGGGCCCTCAACATGAAGGACCTCAGGTTGCTGCAGATCATTGGCAAAGGGGAATTCGGAGGTAAGCCCCGTGCCCCTGGTGCTGTGGTAGCCCTAAGTTAGGGGGGCAGAGGCTCTGCAGCCCCCCAGGGTAACGGTGGGTCCCTGGGAGGCCGGGATGCTTCCCAGTGTCTCTTGTGCCTGTCTCTCCTGACCTGCAGATGTGATGCTGGGGGATTACCGGGGGAACAAAGTCGCCGTGAAGTGCATTAAAAACGATGCCACAGCTCAAGCCTTTCTGGCGGAGGCGTCCGTCATGACGTGAGTGTTATGGGGGGACACAGCATGAGGGACAGGGCTCTTCTGTCCATATGAGCAGGGCTGGGTGGTCCCCAATGTCCTATGGGGACCATGGGACCCCTTCTTCTCCCCAACCCCTACCCTGAGCACTCCTGTGCCTCGCAGGCAGCTCCGACACAGCAACCTGGTGCAGCTCCTAGGGGTGATCGTGGAGGAGAAGAGCGGCCTTTACATCGTCACCGAGTACATGGCCAAGGTGAGACCCCCACACCCCATCCCCTCCGTCAGGGTTCACCCCACAGACCCAACTTGGGTGGCACCTCCCTGGGGCCACCATGGTGGTTGGAGGTTGTACATCCCATTGCTGGCTCCAAGGGAGGGATGTTGTCCCATGTAGGAGGGGCAGTATGCTGACCCTGATGGCCTCATGAGACCCCACTTGCAGCACTGTGTGCAGTTCTGGTGTCTTCAACACTAGGGCATGGAGCTGTTATAGCAAGACCAGAGGAGGATCACTATCAGGGGCTGGAGCAGCTCCTTTATGAAGCCAGGCTGAGAACATTAGGGCTGTTCAGCCTGGAGAAGAGAAGCTGCGTGGAGACCTCAGGGCAGCTCCCAGTGTCTGAAGGGGGCTACAAGGATGCTGGAGAGCTACTCTTCATCAGGGACTGTAGTGACTTTGGACAAGGGGTGATGGGTTCAAGCTGAAACAGGGGTGATTTAGGTTGGATATAAGGAAGAAGTTCTTATTGTGAGAGTGCTGAGGCACTGGCACAGGGTGCCCAGAGAAGCTGTGGCTGCCCCATCCCTGGCAGTGCTCAAGGCCAGGTTGAATGGGGCTTGGAGCAAGCTGCTCTAGTGGAAGGTGTCCCTGCTCGTGGCAGGGGTTGGAACTGGGTGAGCTTTAAGGTCCCTTCTAACCCAACCCATTCCATCATTCTATGATCTCCGTCCCTCCAGGGCAGCCTAGTAGATTACCTGCGGTCGCGTGGGCGATCAGTCCTTGGTGCAGACTGCCTGCTCAAGTTCTCCTTGTAAGTACAGGCCAAAGCACCAAGGGTTGGCTGTGCTCACCACCCTGACCCTCACCCAGCAGTGTTTGGGACTTCCTCACTCACCCCCTTCCCTCCCCACCCCAACCAGAGATGTCTGTGAAGCCATGGAGTACCTGGAAGCCAACAACTTTGTCCACCGGGACCTGGCAGCGAGGAATGTGCTGGTGTCAGAGGACAACATCGCAAAGGTCAGCGATTTTGGGCTGACCAAGGAAGCCTCCTCCACACAGGACACGGGGAAGCTGCCTGTGAAGTGGACAGCACCAGAAGCACTTAGAGAAAAGGTGGGTGAGTGGGGAGTGGATTGACACAAGGCAGAAGTTGTTCCCTGTGAGGGTGCTGAGGCACTGGCACAGGGTGCCCAGAGAAGCTGTGACTGCCCCATCCCTCGCAGTGTTCAAGGCCAGGTTGGACACAGGGCCTTGGAGCAAGCTGCTCTAGTGGAAGGTGTCCCTGCTTGTGGCAGGGGTTGGAGCTGGATGAGCTTTAAGGTCCCTTCAACCCAAACCATTCTGTGACTCTGATCCCCGCAACTGGGAGGATGTGATGGAGGCTCATGGAGCGAGTACACCCTGCACTTCCCCAGCTTTTCCATTCGGAGATGATGCTTGAGCCCCAGTCCCTGCTGCCCTGAGGCTGGGGAATATCTGTTATCCCCATCCCTACCTGATCCCACTCACGAGGCTTCTCTCCCTCCAGAAATTCTCCACCAAGTCAGACGTGTGGAGCTTCGGGATCCTCCTCTGGGAAATCTATTCCTTCGGGCGAGTGCCTTATCCAAGAATTGTGAGTGTTTCATCCCCATCCACTCAGGGGTGGGTGTTCAGAGGGGGCACCCCCCCTCCCCATCCTGACTCCCTCCCCTGTCCCCCCAGCCCCTGAAGGACGTGGTACCCCGGGTGGAGAAGGGCTATAAGATGGATGCTCCCGATGGCTGTCCCGCTGTCGTCTACGAGGTGATGAAGAAGTGCTGGACGCTGGACCCCGGCCACCGGCCGTCCTTCCACCAGCTCCGTGAACAGCTAGTGCATATCAAAGAGAAGGAGCTCTACCTGTGAGGGGGGGGCACCAGGAGCGGCCAGGAGGGAGCCCCGGGGGTGCTTCACCCCCCCCACCAATTCTCCCGGTTGCTTCCAAACTTCCAAATCAGTCTGGGTTTTTATTATTATTTTTTATTTTTCCCAGGTTTTTTTGGGTCTCCCAAGTTCTTTTTTTTGGGTTTTTTTTTTGGTTTTTTTTTTTTTTTTTTGGGGGGTGGGATTTTGGTTTCAAAATTTGGGTGTTTTTGTTGTTGGGTTTTTTTCACTGTTTTTTATGATTTGCAGCAGGGCCCAGCCCCGCGCTGGTGTTTTCCTAAAGTACGAATCTTATTTTTTAATGTAATTAAAAGAAAACACAAAAAAAAAAAAAAAGAGAGGAGGAGGAGGTCGATAGACGAAGAATAAACTCAACCAATGAACCGGACACACGGCAAGGAAACCCCAGCGACAGAAGTGATGGTTACAGGGGAGCCGCCACCAGGCCGCAGCCCCACCAGCCGCTTTCCTTTTGGGTTGTTTTGCTTTAAACTCGTCGCAATGTTTGCATGCTGTCTCCAGAGGCCTTTTTTTCCAGTCCTGTCCAGTGCTTTATTCTCATGTAATGCTACCGACTGTGAGATTCAACCTGTAATAAAAAACAGAACACAACAACCAAAGCCCTGCCCGACGCACGCGGCGCATCCTGCTCGCTGCTCCTTCTGTCTCTGCTCCCGTGGGGATAGTGCCCCCCATCCCTGGCAGTCACCATGGAGTTGGGGTGAGCAGCTTGGCTTCATCCTGCCCATGACAGCAGGTAAGGTCACAGCAGGGATGATGCTGCCAAAGCTCCCCTTTAAGCCAGGCTTCATCTTCGGCTTTTGGGTGCCCCATCCCTGGCAGTGTTCAAGGCCAGGTTGGACACAGGGGCTTGGAGCAACCTGCTCTAGTGGAAGGTGTCCCTGTCTGTGGCAGGGGTTGGAACTGGATGAGCTTTAAGGTCCCTTCAGCCCAAACCAGTCTGGGATTCTATGCTTGGACAAAGTGATGGAAGATCTGGGGATACCCTTTGCAGCTTGTTCCTCCCCTGCTTGTCTCAGCCAAGGAGCTGAAGGACATCAGTGCAATGGGACTCCCCAGATCCTGCACCTTGAAGGAAGTGTCCCTATGGAGTCCCTGCTGCCTTGAAGGATGGAGGTGGTGTCTGTCACACTGGGCTCGGCAGGTTTATAACAGTTCCCTTCATGCACAGAGAATTATTCAGTGTTAAAATGATGAGCAGAGCATCAGCTTTACTGGCTGCACACACCAGAGTCAGGAGCTCTGGGTCTGGTTTGGGTCAGGATGGAGACTGAGATTCCTCTTGGCAGGCATGATCAAAGACAGAACTAGGGAGCACTGGAATAGCAGGTATGGCTCAGATTGAGGTGGGAAGGAGAAGAGTGACACGGCAGTGGTACCTGCGGAAGTCAAGTGCTCCTGGCCCTGAAACAGGACAGGGATGTGCTGGGGCTTGATCAACCACAGGGTTTATTTCCCCTGGGCTAACCCCCGCATCCCCCATTCCTCCTAGTGCTCCAGCAGGCCCCAGCCATATAAGCAGCTTTACTTTTGGGGCTTATGAAGATTAAAGTCATTTACAGGCAAAGCCTGCAAGGAAGATGCTGTTGAAATGGCGAGCAATACTCAGCACCTTCTTGCAATGGTGGCAAAACCCCAACCCAAAACTAAGCTAGACTTGGGTTTTCCTCTAAATGGCATCATCACCAGGTCTGTGCTCAGTCCCATGGGCTGAGGGGAGCTTTGGGTGCGGGTTTGGTGCCATCCCGGCATCCTCAGCATCCCAGGATGCAGCTGGAGGATGCTGATGAGGACTGCTGTGAGAAATCCTGCTCACTGCAGAAAGGAGACTGAGCCCTGCCAAGCCCCTTCTGATACCAGCACCCGTGCCTCAGTTCCCCCATACAGGGCTGTTTGCTCCTGAGTGCTGTTGCTGGATCTCCCCCACTCTGGGCTGCCTCCCATTGATGCTCAGCCAAGGACAGCCTGTATCCCACGAGGTGCTTTCTCCTTAGAGACTCAGGGATGTTTCCATCATCTGTGTACCCATCAGCAGCTCGGGGGGGATCCAGGCTGCCGGCTCCTGCGTGACACCCGGGGGCTACTGTTTCTCCTGGGTGCTGGCTCACAACATGTCCCCTCTTCCTCCTCCTCCTCCTCTTCCCATCAGCAACTAGGAGATGGGCATTGGGCCCAGTTGTGTCAGCTCCCATCCTGCCTCAAGTTCACAGTGTGAATCAGCAGCAGCAGGCAGGGAGTGATTGCTGCTGAGCGCCGGGGTGCCCGTGACACGGCACAAAGGGACTTGCTTTGACTCTGCCTCTGCCTTTGCCACGCAGCTTGCCGGGAGGCACAGCTCCTTGGAGCCAGACCCTGGGTCTGGTGCAGAAGGAGCTTTGCTTTTCCTTCCCTATCCCTCCCCTTTCCAGCTCCTTCGCCTGCTTCCCCTCACACGGGCATCTCCTGCTCCTTCTTGCCTATCCCATCCGTACTCCAGCAGAGATGCTCTGATCTCTATCTCTGACCCTTCCCCACATCCCAGCCCTGCCTTCTCCCCTTACCCCAGGGGTGCAGGGAACCTTCCCCTCCCTCAACAAACTTCAAAGGGAGCAGGAGCGCCCATCTGTTCCCAGAGCAATTCCAGCTGCAATTCCTCGCAGCTTCCCATTTCCCAGGGTTGCAAAGCATCCATCCCAAAAGGAGGGGGTGCACCGTGCCCCCTCCCAAGCTGCCCTAATGCCTAACTCAGCGCTGCTTGGAGCAAACTACCAGCTCTCATTATGGCCGGACGAGGCTCCTTCTGTTCCATCCCTGATGCGCGGGCTTCCAGAGCCCTGGCATCTGTGCCCTGCCCGCAGTCCTCCCCCTGCACGCCTGGCTTTATCACCAGCACTATTTATAGCACAAAGCCGTTCCCAGCACCGCTCCGTGCCGTTCACCTCATCCCGCTCTGCCTTTTCCTTCGGAACACTCCAGGAAATGAAGGCAAGGCTGGAAAGATCCCCCGTGGGAAAGCTGTGCGTGTGTGTGTTCCGGCTGGCGTGTGCCTTTGCTCCGGGCTTGCTCTGCACCACCGGCAGTGAGGCAGCACATGGTGTCCCCATGTGCCTGTTTACATGCTCCGTGTGTCTGTCCGGGTGTATTTGTGTCACTGCTTGGGTGCAGGCTCTGCCAACCCACATCCCGAACACCTCCCTCTTCTTCCTCCTCCTCACCCCCCAACAGCATCGCTCCTTGGGCAGGGGTTATGACCACCCTGGCCTGTGCAGTGACCTGCTCCCCTGCCTGCTTACCCTCCTCTTCTGGGGATGCACCCACAGCATCTGGAGCCCTGCGTCCCTTGCGCAGGGGCTGCTCTGGCAGAACTATTCCCATCCCACACAAAGAAATACTTTGCTCAAACGCTGAGTCTGGGCAATCCACACTCAGCCCCGTGACGATATAAGGGGGCTCAGAGGGAATTTGGGGATATCTTAGCAGCATCCTTCCCTTCCCGGGTTCTGCAGGGGGGGTGCTCTGCCAGGCTAGCCCAGGGCCATTATCAAGCTAATTCTATCATCCGTTATCGAAAC
Organism: Forpus xanthops; assembly: GCA_032466535.1. Classification (NCBI taxonomy): domain Eukaryota; kingdom Metazoa; phylum Chordata; class Aves; order Psittaciformes; family Psittacidae; genus Forpus; species Forpus xanthops. Next base: position 3,187 of record JASSUY010037621.1, on the reverse strand, counting down.
AATGCTAGAAATGTGAAAATATTGTAAAACTGTAAAAAGTTAAAAGCATTTTGTATTTCTAGAGAAGAGATGGGCATGAGCCCATGAAAGACCTTGCAACTTCTTCCTCCGGAGCAGAGACAGTGATGTCCATGCTGAGGGCAGCTCGGGATGCAATTAAACACAAGGGGGTTTGAAAAGAAATAGGTGTTCATTGCGTGTGACACAGCCTACGTGATAAGCCACTCTCCTTGAATAAAACAAAGGCGTGACATCAAATAAGAACAGAAATAACCCTCCCCACTTTGGGACCTGGTCCTTAGGTGATGACAACAGATTCTTGGCACTCAGAGGTTTGTTCTATAGGAGTTGGAAGGTTTCACGTGGAAATGGCTTCCCTAGGTCATGACAAGGCAGCTTTGATTTCATTTCCATACCAAGCAGAGTGCTGTGTTGCATTGCAGCTCCTGCTGCCAAGGCAAACTCCAGATGCATTTCACTTCATTTAATTACATCCGAGTACCATGAAAGGAAGTCATTCATTTGACCATTTACACCACCCTCTCCCTATCCTTGCTCTATTCGCTGTATTAGTGACACAGCAGCACTTTTATCCCCACGAGGGCTGGGCAGAAGGGAACCCACTGCCCTTTGAAAGGATGTTATGTCAAGAGCTCAGACCAGGTTGGATGGGGCTCGAAGCAAGCTGCTCTAGTGGAAGCTGTCCCTGCCCATGGCAGGGGTTGGGACTGGGTGAGCTTTAAGGTCCTTCCAGTACGAACCATTCCGTCCTTCTGTTATATTCTATCTATATTCTATGATATTTCCTCCTGAGCTCTTGGCAGCTGAAGCTCATGGTGGTCTCAAACAGCTCTAGGACCCTCTGGCCAAGCTCTCCCTCACAAGATCCCACCGCATTTGACCTCAGCAGTTCAGCACCTCAGCATCTTCTTAACAGCATCTTCATAGCTGTCACGGAGTGATGGTTGCCTTCTTACAGCTAAAGTAGTTTACAGAGAGGAGCTGATTGCACCAATAAGAGTACACAACACACCTACACCAGCTGCTCTCTGTTTCAGCTCAGAGTATTATTAGTAGTAGTATTTGTATTAGTATTAAGGTGTAATCAGAGCCTGTTCTATTGCTCTGTTTGCTGCTGGGGACCTCCAAGAAAGGGGGCAGAGTCCCCAGGGCCACTCTACCACTGTCCAGACCTTCTGTCCGGCTGATGCCGAGTTCTCTGTTCCATCCCAGCTGCCACCATCACGGATGGATGTCACTGTGCTTTATCCCTGTGCCAGGAGAAGGAGACTGCCCCGATGTGGCAGCGATGGGAGGAATCCTGGTCAGTTCTGGTTCCCTGCAGGGATCTCTGGAGCATCACATGAAGCCCTGCATGAGGGGAGAGCATCCAACTGTGGCTTTGGAGCCACTTCTCCTGTTACCTGGCAAGGAGAGCTGAAATGATCCCTCTCACCGTGGCAGAGGAAACCCAACTACTTGCATCCTATTCAAATCGGGTGTCAATGCTGAGAGAGGATCCTCTTAACTTCCACCGGCTTGTCTGAGGCTGGCTGCTACCGGGGGACGTTTCATCTCCCTCCCATCTAATCCAGGCAGATGTGTGATATAGCATAAGCTAATATAATAGGTCATGCAAGGATTTACATCTCATTACTGCAGGTTAGAGTCCTGGCAGGGAGGATGACTCACTCTGACTTGAATATATTGAGGGGATAAGGAACAGTTCGTCTGCCTGAAGAAGAGCAGATGGGGAAATCAACCACCTTGAAGCATCACCAACCCTCCCAAGGCCCTCTTTCCTCTATCTGCCTCCAGATGGGACACTGGCTCTCTGGAAAGAGCCTGGGCCAGAGGGCCAGAGGGATTGGAGAGCTTCCAGGAGCTGCAAGACCTCCTTTTCCCCTTTGCTCCATCCCTATAGAAGCAGCTCCTTACCCCTGGTGAGTATTCACGTGCCCATTTTCACCTGGCTGTCTTGGCCAAGCATTGCTGCTCCTCACGAGCTGTTTCCTCTCTGTCTCTCAGACAGGGAGGCTACATGGAGCTGACCCATCCAACCCAGCTGGAAAAAATCGGTCCTGACTTCAAGTCTCTTGCTGTTAGTGACTGCTCAGACAGAAATCCGTCCTGAGCAACGCTCCCAGGACCAGCTGCATCCAGAGCCTGCTCTGAACCAACCCATGGCTCAAACCTGCCCAGCATCCGAGGGCATGGGACACGAGCGGGGATGCTTTTCCTGCCCTGTGCCCTCTTTCCCCCAGTCCTTGGCTGACGGACAGCCAGAACTTGAACACGCTGTTTCCAATGGGATGCCAAGAAAAATAGCCAAGACAAATACATGATTTATTCCTGATTTAGTCCCCTTTTAAGCCACGTTTCTGCCTGGTGCCACCTTGGGCGAGGGAGGAAGGGAGAAGATGGCCCCATTCCCCCTCCCTCCTTCACTTCATCGCCTCACAGCTGTTCCATCATTTTAATCTGCAGAGGTTGTCTTAAATTTGGGAAATGTGATGATTTCCCGAAGCCGGGATTGGGGTTTGAAGCTGCGTTCATTTTCTGATGAGAAGAGAAGGGAAAAAGGGAGAAATGCCGTGAAAGCCAGGCTGGCCATCTGGAAGGGAGGTGCGTTTCTGATGCCATTAATTGCTCACTCCCTAAGGCCCCTGGTACGGCTGCAGTCAAGGGAGACTGGAGGAGTGGGAAGTGGGAGTGAGGGCAGGATGGGAGCCAGGAAAGCTGGAGGGGCTGAGGGAATTACACAACGAAATCAGTGCTCTGGCTTCAGCCTATTGATTTAGGTGACCGATGGACGTGTCGGTCCCTGGGTTGTACATCAGCAAGTGGGAGCTTTAGGAGCAATTAATACCATTAACAGGAAGGAGAAGAAGGCAGCCCTTAGCTCTACAGGCAAACAACAGTTGCTCCTTGTGAACGGCGCATATGGCTTTCACAGGGTGTTAAATCCGGCTCTTCCCCAGCCGCACCACGACGATGGGGATAGACGGGAGAAGCTCCCCGGTCGTGTTCGCCGCCGGGCATGGACGCAGGGAGACACCGGGTGCGGGGTCCGGGAACCGGGCGGGACTCACGGCATCCCCCGGGGCTGGGGCCGGGGGGCGGCGGCGTCGGCTCCGCCTCTGCTCGGGGGGGGGCGGAGGGGCCGGGGTCGGGGCCGGGGCGGTGC
>JASSUY010037618.1:0-57020 GCA_032466535.1 Forpus xanthops | reverse complement strand
TATAGGCCCCCTTCAGATATTGGAAGGCTGCTATGAGGTCTTCACGCAGCCTTCTCTTCTCCAGGCTGAACAGCCCCCAACTTTCTCATCCTCTCTTCTTATGGGAGGTGCTTCAGTCCCCTGATCATCCTCGTGGCCTTCCTCTGGACTTATTCCAACAGTTCCACGTCCTTTTTAAGTTGAGGACACCAGAACTGTACACAGTACTCCAAGTGAGGTTCTGTTCTGTTTCACACGCTTCTCGGCTAAAAAGCAGGCAGTAAGGGGTTAAGCGAAAGCACCAAGCTGCTGCCTCCCCGACTGAAGGATTGATTTGATCATTCTTCAGGGATTCCCTCTTGTATGAGTCACTGCACAGACTGACTCCCCACGCAAGGAGGCCAGGATAATGCCATTCCTCCAGAGACTAGAACAGCTGAGGGCTAGCCCTGAAGATGGAGAGCTTGGGACTTGTGCTTGGAAAAACATCAGCAGACCACAGTGCACTCAGCAGACTTAAAGAAATTATTAAGACAGAAAGGAGGAGGAAAAGAGCAAGCAAAAAGTGTTCTCAAACTCTGAATTAGCCAATTAAGTATGCAGACTAGCATGAATAAGATGAGCTTCCAGAGACTGCCTCCTTGTTAGGGGACTCTAAGTGGGGACTGAAGACATAAGGTCATGCAGTACAATATTTAAATTTTATATAAAAGATACGTTCTCTTTCTGAGTGCAGTGATTCCTATGATCTATTACTTTATAATAGCTGTGTTTGGCTGCTACCCACTAGGAACGTGATTAACATTTTGAAATCAAAAACAAAAGCAGCAAAACTAATGAATGTCTTCAGCTAATCACAAAAGTTCATAACTAGCTTTCTAAGAGAAAGAGAAACTACACTGGTGTTCCCATTCTTGACCTACTTTAAGAGATGTACAATAGCTGAAAAGAAGCACTGTGCTGATTTACAAAAGTGAAGGCTGCTAATGCTTGTTCATTTGACATTAAATACCCTGCTCAAAAATGGAGATGAGCAGTCTGCCACTAAGACAGCAATGTATCGTGCTTGGTTGTTTTTAACATGCTGAGCTGTGTTTGCCAATGTAGCCCATAACTCATCACAGAAGCCCTAGAAATTGCTCAGCTGGGATCAGCCAGCAACTTAGCTTTTTGTATGCCATTCCTAGTGACACAGTTTCAGCTCCTGCAGATGCTGAACACTCGTTTTTAAAGGCTCGGCTCCTGCATTGTACCTCCATGAGTCAGTATTGCCCAGCAACTGCAATAAATCTACCATGAGACTACTAAAACCAGGCAGGACAGTTCAAATCAGACCTTTCAATACTGGCTTAATAATTTTGATTACTCTTCAATGATAGCAGCTATCTGACTGACTTCTGGTCCATCCTGCCAACTCATATACACAAGAGTTTTCCAGGGTGACAGGCAAGGCCTTTTGAACACTTTCTTCCTCATCAGTACACACAGTGTGCGCAGCAGTATGCTCCATCTTTCATAATGTTAAGAAAATGACACTTACATAAATTATTTTCTATCTTTTTGCTGTCTTTGGGCAGCTTCAAATTCCTTTTGCTCAAGGGAGGCATATGTCTGGTTAAGAAGTACAAGGCTGGCTCTATTTTGCATTTTGGTAATTTAAAACTATACAGTGAACATCTGTATTTGTTGCACTTAGTGTTAAGGGAGACAGTGTCCAAATCCACAGTGGTAACCGCTGGTGGGTAAGCAGCATCACGATCATAATCTTTTGGGATGCAATACTTCAAAATTTGTTCAACTTAATAAAGGAAGAGGAAAGTACATCTGAAGGAAAGCACACATTAACATGGTTTCCTTCCGGTAGTGAGACAGATAGAGGACTTTGCTCCCGACATGTCACACTAACTCACTTCTGTGCAGCAAAGGAAGTTTAAATATAAAGCAAACAGTCACTCTTCCCTCCTCTCATGCCATGCAGAGCAGAGTTCAGATGATTTTAACTGCAATACCACCTTCTTTCCTTTTTTTGTTTAAACTTCATAAGAAACAAAAAACAGTGTTCTGCTAATCTCACAGCTACAGCCCAACCGTGTGGTACTTGGGGGTCACAGGAATGGTGCTGACTGGCTCTCGCTGACAAGCTAGGGCATTACCTCTGCCTCATGTGCACTTTTGGTGACTGAAACCTCACCAAACCAGGACTCTGCTGGTGAACTTCAGGGAATTCTTCTGCTTTTCCTCTGAGCCCACTGAGCCCAAAGATTTGGATGACTTTGCCTCCATAACCTCCCCTGCTCACCCTGGCATCCCTTTGTGCTTCTGCACTGCTGTTGGGGGTCACGGGGAGGAGAATGGTGTGGGAACCTCATGGAAATGGAGGGTTAAATGGGCTCAATGTCAAAGCCAATGCTGGCAGCCTGAGGAGCTCCCAAGACTGTTTAAAGTTCAGGGGGGTTTCAGCTGGCAGCTGAGGAATTCGTGGCTTGTGCCAGTGTCACGGAAACCCTTTCCAAAACAAGACTCAGAACTACCCGTAACGATTTTGTTTCAGAGCCTGACTTTGACTCACAGCTCTGCTCCCACCACCTTTTCCCACGGGGGCCATTCGTGTTATGCGCTTTCACCCTGTGACCTACTGCTCCTGCACACATCCCACCACTTGTGCAGACACCTCCTGCCCTAGCCCCAGTTCTCATCCCGTGCTGCTTGCCCTGCTGCAGCCTGGCCTGGAACCCTTTCCCAGGAGCAGCTGCAACATCAATGCACTGCAGAAGCAGCGCTTGGTGAGGAGGTGTCAGTTGTGTCCAGTTCTTCTCCAGTCCTCAAAGTAAGTCAGAAACATCCTTCAAATGAATGCATGTGCACTGCAAGCCCTCCTCAGACAGCAGCTTGTAAATGTCACCAGTCTTCAATGCCACAGAAGGAAACACAGGTATGTACACACACCCCACCAGCAGCAGCACCACTCCCTCTTCCACAGATTATAGAGATTTAGCATGATGTACCATCTTGCAGGTTTTACGGGGACATGCCACTAGAGGCTTCAAACTCCCTTCATAGGTCTTACAGGTTACAAGCCAGAGTCAGCTACAAAAACAAATGCCAAACGTTGAATTTCAACGTTGCTATTGTCTACCTGTAACTACACCTGCTGTAGTGTGAAACTCCAGCATTAGGCATGGCTCAAGATCGCTTTCACAGCTTTGCCCTGTGACATGGAAAACATATTATGTGCAGAAGAAAATGTCATTACGGTATTTATGCCTTCATCATTTGGCAGAGATTTTTAAAACTGAGGAAAAAAAGGCAGACTGCAGTCTAGATTGAAAAGACATACCTGGTGCTTTCTCCACAAAGATGACTTTGGAATCTTGCAGAAAGTTATGGCCAGTCAGTATCATTTTTTTCCCTCCAATAACAGGAAAGCTGTCTGTACTTTGCTTCTCCACCAGAGGCAGTTCTTGGGCAGATCTCTGAGCTGGAGAGTTATAAAGGAGATTTAAAAAAATAGTAAAAAAGCAAACACAATCACACGCACACAAATAAGTAAATACCGCATTATTAAGTGACCTAATGCCTACACTCATAAGATAAGCTCACTTTGATATAAAAACAAAGAAAGGTCAGAAGGTTTGCAGGAAATACGGTTGGTTTTCAAACGTCTTGATCGCAAGCAATAGGGTTATCAAACATAGCAGTACATATTCAAAAGGCTCACAAAGGTGTTTAAAACTTAGCTTCATCTGTAGCATATCCAAAAGTGCATTTTAAATGAAATTAATTTCTTTTAAATAATTTCATTTTATCTATAATGTATGTGCCACGTGTTTATAAGAAGCACATGACAAGATGACCATCCATGTCCAAAATGCGTTTCAGTCACTATACACTGTATTTTCAGTTCTGCAAACTGCCTTGCAGCAGCAGCAGTAGCCATGGGTATCACAGTCCAGCAGAAGCTCACAGTTTAGAGAGCATATTTCCATCAGAACTTGAGTGCCAAAGCACACGTGGATCCATGCAAACAGGATCCGGTATTCTCGTGGCACGTATTTTATCCCCCCCAACTGGAACACAGAGTGAGCATGGCTGTGCTTCAACAGATGACGTGACATTTTATCCAGATTACATGGCTCCTCCTGGTGTCACATGCACTAAGAGATGCATGAAGTTTTTGGCCTCAGCTTATTCTACATTCTGCACTGGAAATAACACTAGCCCTTGTTTTTTCTCCTGTTTTCCACTCCTTTCAGTAGGATTGTACCATACTTTTGCTCATTACACAACCCTCAGAACTGCAGTTCACTGATACAAATCCAAACTTCATATTTAGTGTCTTCCTGAGCTTGGCACCCTTGCACAGACCAGCTCAGGATGTATTCAATTTGTGCCTTATCCCACTATATAGCAACTGAAAAGCTCCCATCAGCTTCAACAGGACCAGGATGAAGCCATGACTCATCACATATTCTTGCTTTGCCGGTTAGCCTAGAACTTGCCCTTGAATAAGAAACAAAGGGGAAATTATTAATTTCAGATATATCCTGGACATAAACCAGGGCTTTCTGCCAGTCTACCTGATAAAAAATATGCCTTCCTATTCCTATACCTATATATTCCTATAGATAAGGCAGCTCTGCTATTCATAAATAACTAGGCTTATACTAATATAAGTCCCTTCCCATTGCCACTGCTCATTTGTTTAGCTAAATGAATTTCAGTGAAGGAGAGAAGCTATCACTGTACATCTAACAGCACTACCCTTTCCTATGACATGGTTTAGTGGGAGGTGTCCCTGCCCATAGCAGGTGGGTTGGAACTAGATGATCTTAAGGTCCTTTCCAACCCTAACTATTCTATGATTCTATGACTATGATTTCTGTCTCTCTTGCAGACTTGTACTACTAAAGGAACAGTGGTGCTATGCCAAGCAAAAGGAAGGAGTACTGTCACTGGTTTAAAAGTTTGTCACCAATGCCACTGCTTTTGCAAGAGGAATGCAGGGAGCTCTTTCCAGCAGCTTCACTATTAATGACCCCATGTCTTCAAGAGATCAAATACGGACACGCTCCAGGACCTGCCAGACATGTTGTGTGGAACTCTAGCCTGGCAATAATGCATGGACAAGTGCAGACACAACCTTCTAGCATGTGTGGAGATAGGGATGGCCAAGCCTTCCTTCCTATGCTCTCTGCCCTCCTGCCCAGAGCTCACTCCCAACATACCTGCCAGATGTTATGTTAATCCCTACCCTGCTGGTATCAGAAAGACGTAATCCAACAAACCCTTAAAAACCTGTTTCAGTCCATCCTTCTGAAGAAATTAGCATTAGGACTTGGACTGAAATTCAGCTTTTACCACTTATGCTGGAGTGTTAAAGCTGCACAAAGCAAATAGGTTTTGCTTCATGTGTGGGAGGCTGATGAGGCTTACAAAGCAAGAATGATCTAGGTGTCTTTGGAGGGTGCCCCAGTGTGTCTGATGAAAAGCAGTCTGCTCAATCAAAGAGACCCCAGTGTGGAAATCTTGTTTCTGGAGGTTTTCTGAAGCCACAAGCAGCTTGTGCCAGTGTGTCAGCTTTAGCATACTGCTAACTCCTCATCAAAGAGGTTGGTGTTTAATTTACTGGTTTTTGCTTTATGATGGAGAGATAAGAGAATGAATAGGACATGACGTCTGTTTTCCAAAACTCCTATAGCAGTTGCCTATGTGACAGGGAGTCACCAAAAAGAAAAAAAAAGAGCCTTGTCACTCCTAGGTCTACTACTAATGTGCCCTCTACTTTTGATTTAAGTGCATCGTTTCCTATAGAAATCAATGCACATAGCTACGCTTTTTGTTCTAAGACATAGGTATTTACTCTTCAACAGAAACCATGTGCTTTTGAAAAGAAAATTCACATTCACTGACTAGACAGGTAAAGCAAAATCAATGTATAGCATGCCAGTGGACAGAGATGGCACGTGGGGTGCACAATGCCGAGAACAAGGATGTCTGTTGCTACTTACAGCACTCAATGGGGTTGGAGGCTACTTGCAAGGAGAGGGTCCTGCCATTGGCTTGGGGAATATGAACCCTGAAGACCAGCCGCACGCGCGTGTTCTTCCGACCAATATCTGTCTCTCCCTTGCGTAGCTCGATGTCTGAGTTTCGGAGCTTTAATATCCCAGCACAGTCAATGCTATCCAAGAAGAAACACAGAGCAATTAATTTCATTTCAAGCAGACTTCAGGAAGATACGAACCTGCAGTATCTTCCCTCTCTCATGCATTCTTAAAATTTGAGCCAGGCATGACCCAAGGACCATCAGAACACATCAGACTTTGTTAAGTTTACTTGCTGCATCCACAGGTATCTAAGTTGGGGTTATCTGTAGTAACAGGTAATGGCTGCTGTTAGGCACATGAATTTCAGATATCACTTCAGCTCCCAGAGGAAGAAAATCTAAAAGATCCTTCCTCGCCAACACATCCTGCAAGAATGGAGCTTACAGATTAATCAAAGCCCAAAGAAACAGCAAGACTAGAAAGTCAATGGGATGAGATGGAGGCACACAAAGTGTTACTAACCTAAAACACAGGCTTTCTTATAATTTCACTTGTTATAGGTAATCTGGAGAAAAATCTCTGACATGATTTTTATTCTAGGGCAAAGTCCTGAAAATGCTTATTAATGAGGACTCCTCTTTCCAAGGTCACTTCTACTGTCAATTTGTTTGTATTTGAATAAGTTGGAAATACTTCCAAGCTGAGTGATGAGCTGAAGCTCTGCTTGAAAAAAAACTTAGAGTCCTCCCTCCACATTAGGGGAAAAACATGCTTTTCATCAGCGAGAACTATTACTGTTTCTGATCTCTCTCTCATTTCTTTTGTTTTTTTTCTGTAAGGGTTTACAAGTCAGGATTTTTGTGAACGCAAATTTCAATAGAAAAGGTTCCCAGAACAAAAGATACATAAACATACACACTGAAAAACCCACTGCAAAAAATACCTCTGCTTTGGCCACGACTACAAAGCCTACATGGCAATTTCATCTGGGTACTGGTCTCTGGCATGCATTTTATTACATTGAATATGCATAGTTTAATTTTATTTTGCATTCAAAGAGTTTAATTCCCCCTCCAGACCTTTGAAGCTCTGTTCTGAAGCAAACTGCAAACAAGAACTATGGCAGCATGGTTTTGATCTGCATTTATTCTAAAATACGCATTTCAGAATAACAAAATAGCCCTTGCTGATACAATCAAAGAAACTAATAAAAGTACTAAAGCTTCTCAAAAAAAAAAAAAAAAAACCACAAAATAGATTAGCAGGTGAAGCCGTAAGAATTATGGAATACTTGTATTGATGTCAAAATTTTATGCAAAGATCCATAACATGCGGAATAAACAGTGTGCTTCTCAATATTCTCTCCCCAATAGCAACATTCATAAAATAAAGAAAAAAACTTAATGAAAATTAGTTCAGAGCCAGTAAAGTTCAGAGGAGAAGCAGTATTCACATTCAGGCCTGCAAAGTCATGAACATTAAAATCTAAAGTCAGTGGGAGTAACTAAATGTACAAAAGGTTAAACGTGCAGATGAGCTTCAGTATTTCATTGAATCAAGGCCTGAATACACAATATGTGTGAGAAAAGTCCTTGGCTCCAGATTTCAATTCATTGTTAGTGCTACATGGGGTTTTAGACTACTGATGTGTAAGGCATATATATGCCAAAGCATTGTTTGCAGTTCTTGAGAGAGCTCTACTACGATCTGGCACGCATATCATGAAAATATTCAGCTTGGCTTCCAAACTGTGTAACTACCTTTATTCTAGGGAGAAAGATGATTGAACCAGCAATAACATTTCTAGGTGGCCAAAAATGTGATTCAAACTGGGTAAATAAAAGGCCAAATAAATATGGTCTGGATACAAATTAGTGAAATTTCAATAACCTCAATGGAATTGTGCCATCTTAGGACAACAGCAAATGAGGCCAATAATTCTGCAGGCTTGTCATGACTTTTAACACAGTGCACTGACAAGAAGCCCTCAGGTCTTCAGTGATCACCCTAAGCCCAGCTGGCAATGCAGCTAAACACATTCTAGCTCTTATTTACATGAGGTGCTCTGGGGCATGTTGTACATGACACTGCAAACCAGCTTCTAATAACCATTATGTGTGGAAGGACTTCAGGTGTCTAACACCATTTTTCACTTTGTTAAGGCATGGAAAACTTTATGAATAACAAGGAGAGAAACTGTGATTTTAGCAAGCTCCCTGGGATCTTCGCGTGGTACTCCGTTTGGTGGGGCTAGGATTTCTTGCTTGCCCTCTCTCTATCTGCCTACTTATCTTTCTGTCTTCCTACACATGCACACAAAGGTGCATGTATCTATATATAAGAATACATTCACATTTATACATACACTGAGAGTCGTACATGCATTCAAGCACACACTAATTCCTTCCACGGTGGACACTTCAGATAAGCATTAGGATTGCTTCAGTGAGGGGCGGACAACTCAGACAAAGGCTGGGAGTATCTGAGCAAAGGGGGCAGAAAGGATAGGATAAAACAATGTGGAGGCTTTCATGTAGGTCACACACACAGAGGGATATTTGAACCATTATATATTGAATCCTGTAATGAAATATACCTGTGTAATGGACCTACAAGACCCTTACTATCATTCAGACTCCTACCAATTCAGAGAACCTAAGACACCCCTGCCTGCACAGGACCAAACTGCCCCAGTTTAATAACTTCAGTCTGTAAAATGAATCACCTTTACTCATCTTCTTGGCTCTAGAAACTTTGCTTCTAAACAGATGTAATGAAACAAACTGCTGATTTTTATTACGTAAGAAATAAGAGGGGATTTATTAGTCTAAAAAAATACTCTAGGGTACTCGGAAATGCCAAGAGTTTCCTTTGACATCCAAAGATAAATTTTAATAGGCCCTGTTCCTTGTGCTAGTGCGTATAGGAGCAAGAGGTGTCATATTTAGAAACTAAATGCAGGAGCTGAGGTAGGAGATATTTACAGCTTGGTAACTGAGATACTTATTTTAAATGGCAAATAGGCACATTGGCTGAAACTTTAGAATGAAAGCAATCAGTTGTCATAAATATTTGTGAACTTCTTTTAGTTGTTGATTAGGGGCAATCTGTCCTGGCAAAGTTGCGAAAAGCTACTATTACTGAAAGAACCTTAAAATATAAATAAATAAATATCAGAAAACTGTTTACAAAAGCTCCTCAAAACAGCACAGAAGAAATTAAGGGAGGTGACCAAGAGGAAACTGCTAGGAGTCAGATATGGTGCCTGAGTCTTACATTGCTCTCATGTTGTTCTCTGGAAGAAGAGGAATTTCCAGGACTTTAGTGTTGGAAAGTATTGTTTCGTGGCTGGTGGTGGAAACGGTCTTCCCGGTGATTCGATGAACCTGGTAGAAAGCATGGGGTCGCAGCAGGCGGTCGTCTGCAGTCCCAATGAACAGCTGTAGCGTGAGCGGCTCGCTTTCTAAGTAACCATGTAGCTGGCAAGAGAACAGAAAACGCCCACTGAGCACCATGCACATAAACTGCTAGGAATCAATTAAATTTTTATAAGCAGGAGAGCCTAATTCAAGGAGAGAACTTGTGACAGGTGCTATGTGTTAAGTCCCCCCTCCCATTTTTCCTGTAATGTAATACTGGTACAATAAAAAGGCACACTCAGAAAATGTCTCATTATCCTAAAGGACCTGAGGCACTTAAGATGGGGTGAGCTTGTGAGCATTCCTGCCACATCCACAGAACACTCTGCATTAATTCTGCTGCGGTGTTCAGCTAAAAAACACCATGAACTCAATGTTCCTTCCCGGTACTGAGGGTGGCAAAACCAATGGAGTTTGCAAGTGGAAAGGACACACAGCTCATCCATCCCTTAGCTTCCCAGGTCATCCCTCATGTAGCAGCAGGCTGCTGCTCTGACACGTCCCCTCATTAACTGATTTTTAGGCTGGTAAATACCTCCTGGGACAGTGTGGAGACAGATCACATATACACAACCAGTAGCTCACCATGTGTGTCAAATTCTTGCTATAATCGCACAAAAATCTCATTGAAGCTACTGGGTCTGACTTGAACCTCGTCCATGTTACAGTGACCACGCTGATGACAACAAGAGTTATTTCTGCCACAGGCTGGGGACAGAGCAATAGCCTGACCTCATCCCCATGATCTGAAGAAGCTGCTCTGGGTTCACGCTGCTGCAAAGGAGACCATGAGTGGAGCTGTCTGGGGACAGCTCCAACCTCTGCTTGCGCTGCTGCCTGACACTGGGAAATGAGTCTCACAAAGTCAGTTATCTTATAGTGGTTAGTTACAAAGCCTCATCCCAGGGGAAGGGAAGGGAGGATGCAGCAACTATAGGAGAGGGGAGCACGGGAACAGTGTCTCTCCCAGGAGATGCACCATCAGAGAGCAAACCTGCTCGCTCTATATCAGATTTAGTTTCCTCTGTGAATAGTTCACATGGATTTGGATATGAGTCATTCACTATCGCTGCACCATCACTAAACCTGATAGATCAAGATTAGACCACTGACCATAATTTGATGAGGAGCAACATTTTTAATATATGGTGCATGCAAGTTCAAAGCGAAATAAAGCTGAAAGCAAGTTGTGAAACCCGTATCATATGTTGCTGGTATTTGTGTTTTGCTTGCTTTCACTCTCCTTAAATCTTACAAAGTAATTTGTGGCTTCACAGTAACTTAAGAACTATCTCTCCAGGGTGCTTTACCATTTGACAGCAAAAAAGATCTCAAGTAGCTTTTGCTTCTTGAGCACTGCAAGATTCTGGTGGGTGCAAACACAGGCATGAAGCCTTCCCACTGCTATCGGACATGGTGATGGCAACCAAAAATGCCTAAAGACAATGTTTCAGATACCACAGTGACCAATGTATGAGCAAGGAAGTACATAGACACATCTTACATCACCAACTGGGTGCACTGCAGATTTTTCACCCCACACTTCTGTGAGAAGAGCAGGGAGAAAAACAGAAGTTATTTAATTTTGTTTGATTTGGTGCAGCAAGCTTTTGCATCCTTACCTAAAGTACATGGATGCTGGCAGGATGCAGGGACAGGAAGAGGAGACTCATTTCCAGCACCACAGTATTTTATCAGCTCTACATTGCTGAGATACCACACAAAGGCAGCTCAGAGCCTGGGGCTTGTGATATGATATAGTGGAGGGTTCCAAACCAGCATTGTCAAATTGAAAACACATTAGAGGCAATTTGAAAATCTGCAGTATTGGCAAAACAGTGGAGAGAGAAAAGCAGAGCCAAGCCTGCAAGCTGCCTTCAGCAGGGTGCCGTGGGCTATAAGCCTCACTTCAGCTCCACACAGAACATGCACTTCCTACAACCCTTGACATCAGCATCAGTGCTACAGTGCAAAAAGAGGGTTTTCTGGCTTTAACCCCCACAGGGTGTTCACAGCTGGTGGGTGACCACAGGCACAGTCCTGGCACAGATGGCATTATTGGGAGACCACTGTCTTACTCAACACCACCTTGTAACCCAGCCTGGCAGAGTGACCTGGATTCAGCCTGGGCTGATCTCAGCCCACCCTGGCATCTCCAGATCCTCAATGGCAAAGATGAGGTGACAGAGGAGACACAAGGTACCATGGAGTATTTTTGATCAAGAGAGGCATGCAGGTTTGCAGGGGAGGAAAGTAAGACAGTGTGACACCCAGATGATTAAACTTCTATGTATTAACAGCGGTCACTTCTCCAACTCGTCATAGACGGTGCTTTTTATGGAGAGTGTAAAATTAAAACAAACACATATTGAATTACAAGGCCGCTTAAAAAGTAAAAATAGACTAGCGAGTAACTCAAACCCCAATTCAGCAAAAGCAAAATCGCACACCGAGGTACCCATATGTTTTACTGAATCCAGGCAAAGGGGTAAATAAATGTTGGTCTTGCATTGGGTTCTGCTATTTCAGGCTTTATCTTTAAATCTGAACTCAGCTGCTGCTGTATCTCATAACCTACTGCGGAGCCTCAGCTTGTGCTTTTCCCACAGGTTTCCTATCAGGAGGCAATCGAACACCCGAAGTCCTCGGCTTTGCACACCTGCCCTTCCACTATTAGTGTTCACATGCTGGAAATTAAATAATAAGATCTCAGATGCATGTTTTGCATTGATTTTTATGGGCAGCGATCTTTAAACTAAATTTATATTTGTTGTTTTTTAAAGGCCTTGGCATACATACAAGGCTGGGTTGGACAGGGCTTTGAACAACAGTCTGGTGGAAGGTGTCCCTGCCCATGGCAGGGGGTTAGAACTGGATGAGCTTTAGGTCTCTTCCAACCCAAACCAGTCTATGATTCTATGATACAGCTGTGCTGGGCTTTGCTTCGGATCCATTACGCACAGTTACTTACTCCCTGACAGCTACTTTTGCACCTGAAAACAAGTAGTGACTACAGCACTGAACAAACATGAGTTTTCAAGAGTTGGGAACTGTCAAAACATCCAGAAAGGCTAATATAATCACTATACAGTGGCTTTTACCACCCTCAAAACAGGAAAAATCCACATTCACGTCACCTCCAGTTTTATGCTGTATTCTGCGGGAGGAGGTATCTGATTTCTGATATGTATTCCCTCTCACTTTTACCTACTGCATCGCATTATTTACTTCTATATTGTGTTACATAATCAGGTATGCCAACAGAAGCAATAAAAGAAAATGATTCAAGGATTACCATTTAAAGGGGCGCCTACTATGGATGACTAATTCTAGAGTATGTACCCAGCCCACAATTTCGGTGACAGTGTTGAGCTTTGGGAGTTCTCAGCATGCTGAAAAATGCACAGCATTTTACTTACACTCAGAACATCAAATATGTTCTGTGGCTCCCTCAAAATACAGGAGAGTGGTATTGCTGTCACATTGTTCAGCAAGATGAGAGGAGCAGTGGAAGCAAAGCAGAGCTGCAATACTCTAGGCTGTTGACTTGTCAACAGGTAAGGAGAATATCCAACAAGAGATGTAAAATGGGACAGGATGAAAGGAGAACCAAGTAGTTTTCTTGGTGAGGAAAGATCCTGCACATTCATATCCATGCATATTTTCCACGAATGCTCTGGAATACTGTACTCGGTGGTATAATGATTCCGTTTCCTGGCGTGCAACATGGGATGCATGCGTCAGACACCCTATTTTTATCTTTTTCTCTGTGTAACACAGTCCGAAGTTCTCTTAATAACTCAGTGGCTGAGTACGGGTGACAAAGGCTGATCTTTGCTACAGCCTTCATAATAAAGGATATGCCTTTCCTATCAAGCAATGTTTTGCTTGGCAATACGTAGATCCAAGTGGAAAGAGCCGTACTTTCCCCTGCTGTGAAAGTGCAAAGGAATTTAGCTTCAAATAAAGATCAAGTGCATGATATTTTCAGATGAGTTTTCCTTCCCAAATAAAGGTGAGGATACCACAGTCACCTGATTTAATACAAAGGAAAGATGCAGACTAAACTTAAGCATGCAGTAAGACCTCTGTGATCAGTGTTTTGGTTTTGAAATGAAAGTAGGTCATATTCTCTTGTTCTGACTGACCACTGACTACTGTGCTCACTTTTTTGAGCAACACTGCTAAAAACACTTGAACTGTTCTCAAATGGTATTTGCATTTATATTGTCTGAAGCTGCTAAGATCAAAATCAGACTTAATTGTGGGCCTGTTTTACACTCCTCTAATCCTGTCAAAAGCAATGCAGTCACTGCTAATTAACACCAGAACAGAACTGATCACAGTTAAGCTCTGTGTCACCTTACGTCATCTTACGCAAGTGCGAGGAAAAAACTGCACTGGTTGGGTGACTTCTCACTGCACCAAGCTTTCCCTGGGATTCCTGCACCTCTTCGTCATCGCTTTCACAATGCCCTCTCCCGCCAACACATCCTGATTCTCACCAGTAGATTCCTGCTCATCTCGGCACAGGGTGCCAAAGCAAACCCCAGCCTTTCCCTAGGGAGATGCACTGTGCACCATGCACTGAGGCTGAATGTTTTTGGGCGACCAGATGCCACAGCATTGAACACCAGGTGTCTTCTGCTCTGGTGAGGCCACACCTGCAGTACTGCATCCAGCTCCGGAGTCCTCACTACAGTAAAAACATGGGCCTGTTGGCGAGGGTCCAGAGGAGGACCACAAAAATTATTAGAGGGATGGAGCACCTCCCCAGTGAGGAAATGCTGAGAGAGTTGGGCTTGTTCAGTACGGAGAAGAGAAGGGCCTGTGAAGACCTTATGGTGGCTTTTCGGTATTTAAAAGGGGCCTGTAAGAAATATGGGGAGACACTTTTTAGCAGGGCCTGTTGTGATAGGGCAGGGGATAATGGTTTTACACTAACAGAGGGTAGATTCAAGCTGGATGTGAGGAAGACATTTTTACAATAAGGGTGGTAAAACACTGGCACAGGTTGCCCAGAGAGGTGATGATGCCACTCCTGGGGACATTCAAGGCCAGGATGATGTGGTTCTCCACAACCTGATCTAATTGAAGATGTCCCTGCTCATTGCAGGGGGTTTGGACTACATGCCCTAGAAGGTCCCTTCCAACCCAAACTGTTCTATGATTCCTCTGGTGGTCAGCAAAGCTTGAGGGAAACAGAGTTGTTTCACCCCCTCGTAGTCAATGTCCAACTGCCAGGTAGTATCTAATTCAGTCCCATGGCAACAATAGCCTGAGGTTTATCACAAATTTGAGTATACACAGTCTGCCCAGAATCCAACTGCGTGCCTGATGCATATCTATGAATTCTGGCAATCAGAATTAAACAGGCTTAAGAAATGATGAGCAGAAGCAGGTGAGATGCTTTTAACAAGAGCATTAGGGGGAAAAAAAAGCAAAGCTTCCCCAAACCTCCACTACAGTTATCAAATTTTGAAGATTTCTGCAAATGTCACATCTATAACTCAAACGCTGTTTCACCATGAGTGGTTATTCCAGAATCTGCAAGGAAAACTTCTATTATTTAAGCCACAGCATTTATTTTAAGAAAAGCAGCCGAAACATTCTGGGCGCTCCCTTCCAAGAGTTTTATGCTTTTGGCATGTCGAAGCATACGTTGAAATGCTCAGAAAGCTACCTGTCATAACAAGGAGCCCTCTGTGCCTGGAAAGACTCCTGGAGGCCACTGAAAGAATGGTCCTGTTCTGACAAAACACAGCAGCCAGGTACCACTCGTGCCATTACAAAAAAAGGAAGCTACACCATCTAATAGCTTTTAAATGTACTTACTGGGAGTTCCAGGAAAAGCCTGAGAAACCTCTACAGCTGTGCATTCCTCCAGACTCTGATTCTGTAAATATGTTAAATGACCATAGCGGCGGATTCAGGGCTTAACCAGTCCCAGTGCATTTGGGACAGAGCTCCCACTAACAACAAACTGGAGCACTACCAGGAACATAGTATTCATCCTCTAAACTCATCAGCAGTTTGTGCCTGAGACTCTGCAGGCTACTAGGGGCTGCATCCTTACCAATAATGAAATAAATCCATCAGTAATGTCCATGTCAATGATGCATCTACAAGTGTGAGTGCCTGCTCTTTGTATGCTCAGTGCATAATAAAGAAAACAAGTAAACACACCCATTTATTCCTCTAAAAATACTAAGAATAATGCCTACATTTTCTCACCCAAACATGTAGCTATCTGTCCCACATGCATTTCTAGAACTGTTCATGGAATAGCCTGAGTCAGTCTGGAAAGAATCATTAATGAGGCCAAACACCCAATCTAGGGAAAGGGGGCTTCTTTCCTTTTTTTTTTCTCATCAGTGTTTTGGAATGTAATTCCAGTGCTTTCAAAAATGTCAAACAGGATAAAACCTATAAAATAGTGAACTTTTTAAAGTAACTGCTTTTTGTCTCTTTAAGCCAGAGACTGGAGAGCAACACACCAAACAGACTTACTTCTAACTTTCTCAAGCAGTCATTTTTTCTTGTTACAGTAACCGCTCATGATGAATGACAAATTGCCATGTTTTAAAAATGCAACTAATATATAGACTCAGAAAGCAACACGAGTGCTCCTGATTTATTAAAACAAAATTGAAGATCTAACTACAAAGAAAATGCACAAACATTTTGGGTATAGATTTTAGCTGTGATCACCAAGCACGCATAAAAATAGGGTCATTAGTCTGACTTTTAACAAGAACTATTTACTTTTCGTTCCCAGGCAGAGGCAGTGGGAGACGTAAGACATTGCATCATGAGTTTAAATGGGAAGGGGGAAAAGTTGGTCTTGTGGGTAACGATGATCATGTGAAGTGAAGGCACTAGGAGAGAGGTCAGAAGACCTGGGCATCTATCCTTGAATGCACGGCTAAGATCAGAGGCTGACCTTTGCCTGGGTAGCTACTGAACTTTCCTGCCTCTGTGCCCCTGGGCTGAAAATGCCCAGGGACCTGCTGCTGAAGGTTCAGGGAGCCTGCAACCTGCAGCTCTGGGAAAAAAAGGCACAAAAACAAACTGAGAAACGTGGAGAGGGACTTTTCATAAGGATGTGTAGTGAGAGGACAAGGGAGAATGTATCTAAACTGACGGACTGGAGACTTCCGATCAGATATGAGGAAGCTCTTCCCGGTGAGGGTGGTGAGGCTCTGGCACAGGCTGCCCAAAGAACCTGTGGCTGCCCCATTCCTGGCACTGTTCAAGGCCAGGCTGGACAGGGCTTTGAGCAACCTGGTCTAGTGGAAGGCATCCCTGCCCATGGCAGGGGGTTGGAACTGGATGAGCTTTAAGGTCCCTTCCAACCCAAATCATTCTGTGATTTTACAAAAAGTCTGCCCCCCTCATCACAAAATTCCCTCAGTCTATACCACTCATTTGGCTTTGAATTCCTTTGCTAGGGGAGGCTTGAGAGAAAAACACTCCAGGTGTGCTGAGATAGGGCATTGTAAAAGCTCTCCACTCAGCCTCCTCTCCCAAACCAAAGGGTAATTGCACCAATTGCTTATTGACTAAGGGTACCTCGAACCACCCCCGACTTGTCTGCAGCACCCACCTGACTGCAGGGTCTTGCAGCATCCCCACCTATTTCCAGATGTTTCTCTCATCCTTCAGCATCATGCTCTGCAGATGTATGTTTCAGCCACTGCCATACCACCCACATACCCTCTGTGCTTTTTTAGGTCTCTAGCCCATAAGAACGGAAGCTTTTGCAGCCCACAGCATACCTAGGACTGAGAGATGCACATCATTCTGACCTGGTACCTCTTCCCTTTGCCAGCATCCAGGCACGCAATAGTGGGTGCCAGGCTCTGGATGAAGTGCAAAGCTCAGCTCTAGACCACTTGTCAGTGCGGATTCAAAATGGAGGTGCTAAACTTGGGCCACTTGGATGCTCCTGTACAATCTGTTCTCTGGTGAAAGCATAAACCAAAATAAAAGAGAAACATCCTATTCAAAACAGCAGAGCAGACTTCAGAATTAATAAATAACAGATGGATAAATAAATCAATTCCGGAACAAGCAAAACTGAGCCAACCAAGGACAGCAGCAACAACAACAAAACACACAAAACCCCTACCAAAACCAATCAAACAAAACCCCAGAAAATAAAACACCTCTTTAGGAGATGAGTGCTCCTCTGGCTGTGATAGCTTTTGCCAAATTCTATCTCACACAGATAACAGAAAGTGTCCCATTTATGCCCCGTGCAACATAAAATACATGCTGCTACCCCTTAGTCCTTCACTCATTTCCAGTAAAAATGTAACAGGAATTCCTGTGTTTTTCTGCGCTACTTTCAAGATTTCTTTCTCCTTTCTAGAACTAATTTCCCTTGGATTCACTCAAATTCGGTTTCAAGATCCAAATGCAGACAGAGTTGGTCCACAAATAAAAATAAGATGTCTTGCTGTTGCAAGAGGCTAAATGTGGGCAGAGGGTGAGAGCTGGACAGGAGAAGGAGTGAATAGAAAACAGCAGGAGTGTGTTTTATGTGGCACTTTCCAGTGCTGCCATTTGGACTTTAACTCAACAGTGCAGCAAAAGAGCAGCTGTTCACATCATGATGAATAAAGGTCTATATAAAACTTCCAGCTGCAAATATGCTGTGAGGAATTATTAATCTTAATGTAATAGAGATGCTGGACACCCAGCCATTGGCTCAAAAGTAATTTCAGTTTCTATCCAGGGAAAAACAGCCTTCGTGGCTGCTGGCTCTCAGAACAGCCATGAAATCTTGCCTAAAGAGCCGCAAGACTCTGCTCCCTATTTCTAGGAAGGATTTTCCTCCCCAAACATACACGTACCTAGAAACCAACCTAAGTCACACTCCTCTTAAAACTGTTAATCTCACAAGAAGGATGGCCATCAGAAAAGGAGTTACTAACAGAATGAATTTGTAGGTCCTGGGCACCTTATTCACTGGTACACAGGGAAATCATTATTGCTCTTGTGCCACCTTTTACTGTGAGATCAGAGAGATGTCCTTCCCCTACTCCTTGTTGCCTCATCACACTCCCTAGCCTCACTTTCAGGTAATCAGAAGCAGCCAGCTGTCTCCACACCACAGCCCATCTCCACAAGTGCAGCCACAGGAGCTTCCAAGACCTCCTTGCAGGACAGGGATGGGAAGGAGTTGCTCCCCTACAGAGGGATGAGGGTGGCACCCACACCAAGCAGTGCACTTAAATGAAGTTCTCCTCTTTGTGAGCAACCCTATGCTTCTCCCAGGGGGGTCACCACTGACCCTTGTGCGCTAGGACCACCTTTCCCCTGAATAGCTTGTCCTACAGCATGGCCACTATGGGCGACCTTTTGGAGTGCTCAACCCTAGCAGCCTGCACTTGGATGGAATCCTTAGCAGTATGAAGCTGAAGCATCAGAGGCATTTAAACTGCTGTTGAGTAAACGGAGGCTGAAAAAGGAGAGAGGGGCTCTAGAAAGTGCAGATTAAAAGTCCAGGTCTGGATGTAAATCCAGTGCAATAGTGCCCTCCTTGAAACTACCCAACCCCTCAACCTACTCAGTTTCTACTTGAGCATTTGCCTTCAGCATCCAAAACAGCTTTCAGTTTGTGCAGTCATACCCACAGCCATGTAAGAGTTAAAAAAAAAGTCACAGCAGCACTGCAACAGGAATTTATTACATATTCTGAGGCAGATACCCTGGGCAAGCTTATACTTGTAATCCTGCCTTTCGTCATGCCACTGACGCACCACTCACATCCAGCAAGCTCCCATTCGTGGGTGAGCACAGGCTGGCCTGAGATCTTCAGGCGTGTGTCAGGTGCCGTCAGAGGAAGCAGGATGGGTGTGATGCCCTCCTCATGCCCATCCCAGCCACAGCACAGCACCACTGCCAATGTCCATCAGCAACCTTCCCAAACTGAGACACTCCTGACCCCAAATGCTGCATTATCACTTGGTGGCTCACTAGTGCATGCAGACTCCCTACTGCAGTGACTGCATGACTTTTAATTCCCACCCTCACAAATTCAAGGGCAACAGGGTACCCAGCTACAGCCAGGGGTTTCCTGCTATGGGGCAATGCTTTTGAGATGCTTTTCCTGCACATGAATATGAGCACTGCCTCACACAGGACTGGGGCAACACAGTTCCAAGCAAAATTCCTCTGGGGTTCATAGACACCATTGAGACAGTATTGGATCAGAAATGCTCACTTTCCCCCTATATTTTAACTCCTATCCAAATGACATTTATTTAAACTGCTACTGAAGACAGAAAGCTGGGGCTATGTTTAAAGGCTTTATCTCTGTAAATATTTGGAGAGCTATAAATACTGAGCCATATTCATAACATGAATATTGGACTTACTGTTCTGTTGCCATGAAAATTACTATAAATATGCTTCCAGTTCTTAATTTCTCTGATTTTTCTTTGCCAAGAACTCCTTTAAAAAGACAAAAAGAATCTTATGTAGGATATCTTGCTATTTAATTAGCCACTGGAGTCAAAGGCCACATCATAGAGCAAGAACTGAAAACAAAATGATAGAGGCAGACAAAGCACGTAGTGCACTAGCATGCTATATAGCTGTGTATCCCAAGTGGGACTTATTATAATCAGACAGTCCATGAGTCAAGCCCTGACTGCTTTCTGTGTTTGGGAAAGGAGAGAGTGGGAGGGAAGGCTGTCTGAGGGTCTGAAATAAACCTTCTTGCTTCAAGTCACATAAGTACTGATGGTTTCCAAATTTCACAGTACCTCTGTCTTTTGGAGTTTTTCTAATGTAGAAATGAATTAAAAGAAGGAAAGCATTTGAAGACATTTTATAAGAGTGCAGAGCAAGGATGGCTTTGTGGCTGAAGGAGCAGCAAGCTGGGCACAGGGTGTTCAAGTTCCCATCTCTAGCTCTGCCAGACAGTCTTTGCTTCATCAGATATACATGACTCGATTAGAGCAGAGAAAATTTCATAACAAGTTTTTACATATTTGCAGCCTGCTCTATGTTTAATCAGTTTGTGCTTCAGTCTCCCTATAAAATAAAAGCCAGTAACTGTGCCATGTTGGCTGGGTAACCCTTTCTTCACAATGCAAAAAGCAGTGCTTCCCATCCCTCTGGTTCCAATCCTCATGTGATTTATATCCGTGTTCTTCAGGGAATCATAAAATTACAGAATAGCTAAGGTTGGAAAGGACTTTAAGATCATCTAGTTCCAGCCCCTAGATTAAAGCAAATTAATGCAAGTCCCTTGCTCTTCAGAGTCAGGACATGCTGCCTACATGCGTATGTTCCTCAGGACAGGTTCTGCTTCCATTTTTCAACACCCAAAAAGTGTTGTCATCACAAGCACAAGATTCATAAACATGCTATTTGCGCCTCCTGTGTCAGAGCAGAAAAGGGCAATGTTGTTTTGCCAAGTCACTACACACTTCTGGTCCTGCTCTCCCTCCACAAGCCACCTTTGATCCACCAGGTCCTACCAGCTCTGATTACGCTGCAGTTTTATCTGAGAGCATGCCTGCCATGGAAAACATCTCAATGCAGCAATAAAAATAGGTCAGGTATATCTGATAGCTCAAATTCAAGCTTCTGACCTCCAAGACAGTCTGATTAACCTGTGAAATAGCCAGAGAGCTTGCATTCCACTCTCTTAAGTTGTCTGAAAACAATGGTGGTGCCACTGGTTGATGTCACTGGTTCTACCAAAATAAAACAGATGCAACAGACCAGATTCTGGCCAAGGAGCATAACAGGCCACAGTGGCTAAAATCAACTGGAAGACCCATGATCTCCAACAGCAACTAAATAAAATAAGCATGAAAGACTCTTAGATAAATATGCCCAACATGTATGCACTATTTTCAATTAATTATTCTAAATATTGTCATGTTGAGTAACATTATTTAGTAACAGCTGTTGCACTAGAATTTCATCCAAATACTGACGAGCTAATACCACAACGCCGTTTAAAAGCCAAGTAAAATGCTGCAAATATTAATGGCAGAACTTGCCAATAAAAGTTTTATAGAGTATCTTATCTGCTGCTGCAAATGAATGATGTTTGTGTAGCAGGATGTCAGTGCATGATGTGAGGAGGACACTGAGGGCAACACTTTCTCCTAAGGGAGGTACGATGAGTACCAGAGACCAAGGCCTATGTTTTCACACCAAACCAAGACAGATTCTATACCAACCTAGAATCATAGAATAGTTAGGTTTGGAAAGGACCTAAAGATCATCTAGTTCCAACCTCCCTGCTATGGACAGGGACACCTACCACTAAACCATATCACCCAAGGCAATGCCCAACCCGGCCTTGAACACTGACAGCGATGGAGCATTCACAACTTCCCTGGGCAACACATTCCACTGCCTCACCACCCTTACAGAAAAGAATTTCTTCCTCAGATCCAATCTAAACTTCCCTGTTTAAGTTTGAACCCATTACCGCTTGTCCTATCACCACAGTCCCTCATGCAGAGTCCCTCCCCAGCATCCCTATAGGCCCCCTTCAGATACTGGAAGGCTGCTATGAGGTCTCCATGCAACCTTCTCTTCTCTAAGCTGAACAGCCCAAACTCTCTCATCCTATCTTCATAGGTGAGGTACTTCAGTCCCCTGATCATCCTCGTGGCCCTCCTCTGGACTTATTCCAACAGTTCCACGTCCTTTTTAAGTTGAGGACACCAGAACTGCACAGAGTACTCCAAGTGAGGTCTCACGAGTGCAGAGTAGAGGGGCAGGATCACCTCCCTCGATCTGCTGGTCACGCTCCTTTTGATGCAGGCCAGGATACGGTTGGCTTTCTGGGCTGCAAGAGCACACTGCCTGCTCATGTTCATTCTCTTATCAATCAAAACCCCCAAGTCCTTCTCCTCAGAGCTGCTCTGAATCACATCTCCAACCAACCTGTAGCTGTGCCTGGGATTGCTCTGACCCAGGTGGAGGACCTTGCACTTGGCATGGTTAAACTTCATGAGATTGGCATCAGCCCACCTCACAAGCGTGTCAAGGTCCCTCTGGATGCCATTCCTTCCCTCCAACGTATCAATGAAACCACAGAGCTTGGTGCCATCAGCAAACTCGCTGAGGGCACACTCAATCCCTCTGTCCATGTCACTGACAAAGATGTTGAAGAAGACCGGTCCCAACCTGCTGACTTCAAACACAAGGATCTGGCATGGGTCAAGTCCCAACCCAGAGATAGAAATGCTGAAGTGTTAAAGGGCACTGCTCCTCCCCATCATACTCAAGCCTTACTTGGGCATCTAACCTAAGAAGTAAACCTTGGTCCTGGTGAACTGGTAAGATCTTAAAGCCTGATGGCCCCAGTTACACATAATTATACACAACACATCAAGTGAAAAAGAAACAGGGAAAAGCCAGATGATTCACACCACCTAACTTTAACACATGCAGGCTGGGCAACAAGTGTCTAGTCACTGTGGCTGACTTCACAGCCAGCAAAATGAGACATGGACTCTGAAGGTGTGACTTAACCTGAGCTGCTTCAGATGTTCACATCAGAATAAAATTAATAGCTTCTCAAACACTATACTGACAAACTTTTCCCTGATTACAGAGAGAAACCAAGGAAATTAGCTCAGCTGCAGGCATCTATGGTTAGCCAAATAAACATAAAAGGTAGACTTGCCCGGTAACCAGCGCAGGCCACAGTTCAAAGCAGGAGCGTTCCATAAACCCAGGGCAATGCTGCAAAAAAGGCACACTGCACTTCACCAGAAGAGGCACAGAGCAGTGCTTCCGTAAGAAGTCACCCACTGTGGCAGAACCCACTACAGACACCATCTTTTGCACTTCATCATCACACATCTTGGGCAGTCACCCACAGCTTTATACAGCAGGGGCACAAGACCATCAACCTCAACAGTGGTACTTTGCATTTAGTTTCTCTCCCAAAGGGAAAGGTCAAAGTCAATTCCACCAGTGCATAACTTCATCACTTCAGCTTCTCTAGCCTCATTTTGAGGGCCTGCTGTACCCTGGACCGAGAGTCAGCCTCAACCTAGGGTGGGCAGCTGGAAGTCACAGCTGGGAGATGGACACTTGACCAGCTCCACCCACAGCCTCCCGCACCATGCCTGACATGGGACTAAAATCCTTTGTCTCCCTCAGAAGAAAGCTGCAGTAAGGAGCAACTCACTGGCATGCAATGACTGCAGCAACCCACCCTGGTCCCAGCCACGCTCCAGACCTCAGCTCTGGAACACACAGGACATTCTGGAGCAGCGCCAGGTACATGTTTGGTGGCATTGCTGTTGCTGTTGTTTCAAAATTGAAGTGCAAGTTAAAATTGTGAGAAAAAATACAATCCAAGCACTATTCCTGCTAATGTTCATTTCTGTATTAAATTCAAATGCATACTACATTCTTCTCTAACACAAAAAGGGAAATGAGCATGAGCAAATAAATGGAGATAATGAGAGGCTAAAGGCCAAACTTCATCACATTTTTCTTTATAAATAAATTACACTATTTTACTCCACACTGGAGGAACCAAAAAATGCTTCCACTTCTCAGATAGTTTTTCTAAAAACATCTGCTATTATGGCTAGGCTTCTAGATTAACACTGCCCTGTGATTAGAGCAGCTACCAGCGCAAAACCTATTTGGGCTGAGAGTTTCAGGGGCTTCATTTACACCAGCAAAGCTGCAGTGCCATAACCCAGTGCCAGCATTGCCTCTGTATTGTGTTGCTCTCTGCAAAACCTCTCCAACTTGCCTCCAACTCAACCAGGCCTCTTGCAGCCAGCAGTGGGGCTACGTTAGTTCACATATTTTAAGGTTTTCCCCACAACCAGGAGGGATTAGAAAATGAAGCTTTGATGTGTCCAGGACATGTGCTTGAGATTACTTGTGTACCTAGATGCTAGAACATGTGCCTGCAAGTTATGGTCTAAATTTGTTTGTCCATGGTAGCTTATGTTTGCAACTACAGATGGAGTTCATGTAAGATTCTACAACTACACTTTGTAGTCAATAATACTCTATAACCTAAATTCAATAACAATATTTGAGTATTGAGGAATACTATATTACTGCACAGTAAGAGCTATAAGACCCACATAACAGAAACAGCATCATTGCAAGAGAAGTAGAAATTAATTTGAAAGCCAGACGGAAAATTACTGTAAAATTAAGGATTATTGATGAATAAATGCCACCTGTAGGGTTGTTTTTTTAAAAAAAAGCTGCACATTTCAAGCCATTTTATGAATTCCTGCATATATGGGGAGACAGATTTACTTATTTGATGTAGCTTTTTTTAATTCCTATTTGACAAACGTTATCTAGGTATTTTTATACATACAAACATGACTGCTCCATGCTGCATTGTGTTTCAACCAGAAAAATAACTCTCCATAGAACAAGAGGTGTTATAAGATCCTAACACAGAGTTCTCTGAAAAATGGCAAAATTTTGAGGGGGTTCGCCTTTTTTACCAGGAAGTGTTATCTGTGGACTTCTCCAAGACTAAAATCCAAACTGACCCATATCAATTACACTTTGTCAGCACTTCAAAACTTTCAGACATGAAATTCCTCTTCAAGTCAATGAGTTTTATGGCTAAATCTAACCCTGCATGCTTTGCCAATTTTCTCTGGTGTTTTTATCCTAGAAATGCAGGCACTTGGTACGTATATAGCAGTGAGAATGCATTAAAAGCCACAGCAGGTGGAAAATAATACAGCCCAGGGAAGTTTTTGTTTTTGACTCTCCTCACAATCAAAGCTATGCACAAAGCACAATGAGGCACAGTAAATAAAGACATTTCACACAGACAAGCACGAAAATCTTCCAAAACAAAGAAAATTAAATTATCTTTCAACTAAAGAACACATTGCAGTGAAAGACTAAATGAGCTATTCTAATTAAAACCATGCTGTGAATCTCCTACTTTCCACCACAAAAAAAAAAATCAGCTAGTGTTTGTGCATGTACAGCCACCCTCTAAAACCAGTCAAGCAGCTTTCCAGCCAAACAATGCAAGACACAGCATCTCAAAACTACAAAACATATTGAAATTATTTCCATAGCAATCACAACAACAACATGTCAGGCCAGGATCTGCAGGGAGCGGGGGTGATGGTGGGAGCATGGCCATATCCAGCACCCCATGTCTGTATCCAGAGCACCATGGACTGGTGTGCACTTTGGTAACAGTTGGTCTCATTCAAAACAGGTACTTGCATCCCTTCTCTGCCCTGACCAAAGCATTACATCCCAGTGCACTCACACAGGAAAGCCATGGTGCTGGTAGTCCTGGCCCCAGTCAAGCACAGCCAGCCTTGTACAAGCCCTGCTCAAGCTTCTTAATTCTGACATGTTGCAATCACCGTTGGCTCAGGTCTCTCTCCTTGCAGTACTAAAGCAAGCAGCGGCCTCAAGTGAAGATGCTAAGAGGGGGATAAAAACTTGGGGCTAACCTTTTGTGCCCAAGCTACGTCCAGGTTTCAGGCATGGCTCAGCTCTGAGCAGTTCTCCAAACACAAAATGTCATCTCTCTTCCAACCCACTCCCTTCTGGCTCTTTATATGCCTGCATAGCCACAATGTACTGTGGGCTTCCCGAACACTAGCCACTGTTCTTTCACAGACAGAGAGCCAAGGGGACAGGAACATGCAGCTCATTGAGTACAGCAAAGATGGGTATCTGTGTCCTACACAGAACACACGATACGCTGATACTGCTATTTTGATGCAGGCACAGAATCAGCTAAATATAGTAGACTTCAGTGACCAGTCTAAATTACAGACTTAAATGACATGAAGAAAGGTACAGTTTGTCCAAAGAAAGAGGAAAGTAATGAGAGGATTTTGGATGGTGATGGGAAACTTGGCCCTAATATCATCATTAACATTATGCCTGACCTTCTACCAAGACATCAGTAAAAGCTTCAGAGATACTGGGACTTCATACCCATTAGACGTCGGCATGCATTATGGTGATGGGACAAAAAAAAAAACATGTAATCATCCTAAGGGATCCCAAAATCAAAGGGACAGAAGGCAGAGGCAGATGAAAGGAGGATCCAGTTAACAGCATTAATCTACAACCATCAGAAGGAAGCAGCAACACACGGGCAACCTGCAACCACTGCCCAAAGTGCATCAGATTTTTAAGATGGAAAATTAAACAGATCTCCTGAAAAGCTGCAATGAGGTCTGCAAGAGCAGAGCACAGATTCTGCTACTTGCTCCCCCTCTTCATGCTATTTTTGAGCAGTTGGCAGCCCTACATGCTCACGTGTGACACCCAATCTCTTACAACACCCGTGCAAGGCAGTGAAAGTGTCTTACTCCAGATTTTGCAGCTAAGTAACCTGAGAAACAGTAAGTGACACAATAAATTGCCATTTGATCAATGTAACCTTCTTGGTAGAAAACTTAAGCACACGTTCAATATTTACTCCCACTTATGAAAATTTAAGGATGTATTTAAGTGCTGTTGCACTGTAATAGATCACTTTTCTCAATCTCTTTTACATTTTCTCCCTTACATTACACAGAACTGGACGAGCTATATTTTTACACAAGCAGAATTGCAAATAGCAAGGGAAGAACTCCCTTTCTGGTTAGGATGATGAGGTTTTTTTGCCAGGATTCACATTTGGCAGTAACACCGTGTTATCAGTGTCTCAAACAGCAGAACTCATCAAGGGGGACTTTGGTGTCTGTAACTGAAGCACAAAGGAACATCCAAAACCATGCTCAAACTGTGCCTGCAAGTGTTGTTTACTGCTTTGAACAGGGCTGCATTTGAAACCTAGGCAGCAGACTTTTAAATCCCAGTGTACACAATGTACCTAATGTCTGCATGCAAACCCAAAGCAGGAGTTCCTCCACTTTATTGGGTACTGAAACATTAAAAACAGGTGTTTAAAAACTGTATTAAAAATCTGTCTGCAACCTGTATTATTTTTACCATGTGCGAGTAAATTGATCACTAGCGTGTTTCAACTGTTTCAGTGAAAATATCCAACTCCTGCTAAATTGCTTCTTAAACATGTGGAGGGAGGAGAAAGTTTATTTGATTTCACTGCACCAACAGCATGCAACATATTTTACTTAGGTGTATGTATATAACAGATGCTGCTAAAGGATCATCTCCCTTTTGAGGCACGTATCAAAGAAGACCTCAAGCTATTCTTCATGAGGAAAGAAATGATAAACCCCTGCTCATAATGAAAGCTGCAACGTACTTCAAGAGACCAACTGAGTAATTTGACACCATATTTTCCACTGATTCAGCCTGTTAGTTGGAACAATGACTGATTAAAATGGAAAATCTATACTATAACCATGTATACTAACATTCCAGATTACAAGGTATGTTACAGATATATTTTTTTTACTCTTTTTACATAAAAAAATTATAAAGTATAAAACCA
This sequence comes from Forpus xanthops, assembly GCA_032466535.1. Lineage (NCBI taxonomy): Eukaryota > Metazoa > Chordata > Aves > Psittaciformes > Psittacidae > Forpus > Forpus xanthops. The sequence continues at coordinate 29,148 of JASSUY010037618.1, read as the reverse complement.
GAAATTATTCCAATGGATTTAGTGATGTGAAAATGATCTGAAATACAAACTAACCCTCAGTATATCTTCATACAGAACACACATGATATAACTTTCATGCTACGTAAGTTTTATGCAACTTGGACTACCAAGAAGGAAAAAAAAATGATTTGCCCTGAGATACTACTTTTAGGAATAGAGGACAGATGTCTATTTGCCAAAGCAGACTTGTAAAAAATTAATCACCTGCCTCATGCAGGTTAGCAGTATTTGGCAGGTAGGTTAGTTCAGCTCATAATGAAGCATCTGGCTTCTGGTAAAGCTGCATTTTAATTTTAACCATGTTTCATTTCAGCTTTTGGGTGCATGTCAATGTGCAATAATCTGACAAGTCTGGGGCGGATTTGCTGATTGGTAACTTTGGAGTGGGTCTTCTCAACTGCAACCAAAACTAAGTTAAGTAACAACTGTGGTTCATGCGCAGACCACAGCCTCACATATCATCTGAACCTTCCTGTAAAGCCTTTTTGAACCCAGTCGTTAACATATTAACCATCTTGTTTTCTTGAAAACAGCTAAATTGACAGTCAACAAACACCTCAGAGTGTGCTTGAATTAAGCAAGAGTAAGCTCACTGACACCAGGAGCACCTCAACACTGCTTTGAATGTGGCTTAGTTTGGGTTTTTTTTTGTAACTGAAGTCTGGAAATTTGAGGCAAGCAAATGCTCTACTCATGTTGTATTTTTCCTCAGAAAAGTGGGTACCCATTTGGAGAACTACTGGTAGCCTCTTTTGCTAACCAGAAGCATCTGCAGCACTGGGAGGGCGGAAGGTGCTGAAGCTCAGAGAGGCCTGCAGAACTACGGTATTATAATTCTGTGTGACTGATTTACGGCTGGGTTTAAACCACGACAGACTCTCATCACCCCTAAGCATTCCCCTGATGCATGCATTTTCAGTGGAAGTGTACCTCTACCACAAATTTACTGAGAAAAAAAAAACACAACAACAATTGTCCTTGAGAGAGAGCAATCACTGTGCAGATGCAGAGGCCACTTTTTAACATGAATAGATCAGGCATTTCAATATTTCTAAACCACAAAGATCTATCAGAGCATGAATTAAGCAACTGCCAGTTTTTACATGATGACAATTTTTTAAGCTTTCAAATGTGCCAAAACCTTAAGGAATCTCACTGGCCACTATTCTTGCATCACTTAAGCTGAACTGTTTCTTCCTAATACCTTTCTAAAAATGAATTATAAGAGACAACAGATCACACTACAGGCTCCTGAGCTCTAGCAGATCTTGACAGAGTACAAAGGAAGGAACTGGGGACATTCAGCTCCTTAAGCACATCTGCAGCAGCCTCACTAGCAGTACCGCAAATGCCTTTGCTGGGCTGCTGTGGCTTGTGCAGGTATTTTCCTAGCACACCACTGCAAAGAAATCTCCCATTTCAACTGCTGATTATGTTAGTTTTGTTGTTTCCATCTTCACTGAACATCATCCACTGACAGATACTCCCCAAGCCCACAGGTACACTTGTACTTTATTTAGTTATGTAGAAAAAAACAAGGAAAGGACATTTGTCTTAATTTGCTTGGAGGATAGAGGAATGGCAACTTCTAGAAAGAAAATTCAGAGACAGAGCAAGAGACATGGCACCTGCAACTTCTAGCAGGGATGATGCATTATTAAGCAGGGGGCAAAAGGGATGGAAAGCACAAAAAAAGCATGGCAATCAAACAGCTGAGGATGAGTCCTGATTCCTCCCTGGAGAACAGCGATACACATTTTTGAGGTACGCTTCCAAAATAATGATGAATCGCCCTTTCAGACAATGTGCAGAAAAAATTCTGTCCACACTGCAAACAATTCACCAAGTATAGGTTGCAGCATGAGACCCGAGGACAAAGTAAATGAGGAGGAAGTAGGAAAAAAAAGGCTTCCACATGTATGTTCTGTCTTTCTGGGTCTTGCAGAGACTTCCATCATGTTGTTTTGAGACACTCAGGGTGCATGTGCTGCTGGCCACTAAAACCAGCCCAACCAGGGAAGCAGAAAGATGTCTCTGTGAGCAATGGAGATGATTCCTTTGCTTCCTTCCTAGGCCTAACCTGAAAGGTCTTTGCCTTATCCACCACCACCAGAGGACAGTTAGAAGATGTCCCACAGAACGAGGGCAATGCCACCAACTACCTTGTCACAAAGGATGCAGCAGACAGGAAACTGGGAGAGGCCAAGGAAAGGAAACAGTGGGAGCTGATATCAGCATCTCCTTTCCCAAGGGAACAGAGACAACAACACTGGCGGAGTGGGAACACTTTCCATCCCCTTGTCCTTCAAGACCACCACTAATTCCTACTTTGCCCCCAGCCAGCAACTCAAAAGTGAAGGGAAAATTAGCGTGTTGGGCTAAATCCTTCAGGTCAGAAAGCCAGATTGAATATCTCTGCATCCTAACAGCCGGGATATGTACTGTGGCACCCGTCAGGCCGAGTGTGGGAGAGGTATCTTTTTCAAAGGAGAGCAGAGTGTATCCCCCAAGTGCTGGCTGGTGGGATATTCATTTTTCATTTGGAGAGGGCTGTTGCACCAAACAGCAGAGGCCTGTCTCCAGGACTGCTCATAGATCAGAGCTGAAGCTGCATTTTCAGGGTCATGAAATCTTCACCATTTGACAGCAGCACACTTTCCAGAATGGCTCCCTTCTAGACCTGACCCTTCTCAGGGAGGCCATAAGCTACCTATAGGGTTGTGCTTGTGGAGCTCCCCTGTGGGACCAACTTCATGTGAAATACCAAAACAGAGAAACTCTCTCCTTCCCAAAATACAATCTTCTAATGATGAAAAACTGTGATAAAAAGCTTTCAATGGGCTTTGTTCCATTTGTTGGATTTATAGAAGCAATAGCAGCCTCAAAACATCTGCCAAAACATTCCACTTTTCAGTTTTGATTATCTGTCTGCTAGTTTGAGGTTAGCTTTAACTACACAGATGCAAGAAGTGAGAAAGCCATTCAGCTTAGATTTATTCTTAAGAAGTACTGGCTGTCTAAAACAAGGCTATAAAATGTAGGCTCCCTGTCTGGGTTGTTGTATGGTTGCACGGCTTTGTGCTATTAATTGCAACCTGGCTAACAGGTGCTTGCTAGTGTCTTAATATCCTCACCATAAGAAAGGATTATATTTCCATCTGGATAAAAGGATGACACTGCCGAAGAACTTAAGAGCAGCACAGAGCAGAAGCCCACTACAGCATGAGAAGTTGAATCACTGCTTACTCACAAGAATATGCCCTTGTCTCAGCTCTGATAGACCCAGAGGGGGAAGAGGAAAGCAGCTAACATGATTTTTACCATATAAACTCCTCTTGGTCAGATGTCAGATGGCCATGAGCTGGACCCACCAGGGACTGCTTTCCTTCCAGTTCCCCTGACTCACCCAGCAATGGTGGCAAATGTTGTTTTAAACTTGCAACACTGGGTGACCCCTACCAAGAAAAGCACTTATGCACGCACTGCACATATATGCAAAGTCACAGACTATATGCTTAAATTAACCTCAGGCTTAGTCTTGCTGTGCAGCATCAGAGCATTGCTATGAAGGACTTGCCCCACTCTGTATGGAAGAGTCATCCTATAAGCTTCCTTACTTTTTCGTATCTCCTTCCTGTCATCAATGGGGAACACCTCTTTCCAGTCTTTTCCTTTAAGCTCCCCATTTCTCTTTTCTTCTCATCTTGCCTTCTGTGTAACTGCACAATTCTATTACATCACACTGTTAATTATTTGTGAAGCCAGGTGCATGCGAAGTGCTATATGTGAAGTGCTACATGAAATTCTGATGGAAAACATAAAGCCCCAACCTGAATGCATTTGCAGCTGCTGGACTACCTGCTGCCCCCTGAAGCTACAATGGTTTGATCACAAGGTTTTCTATTTTCTCAGGTATTTGCAAAAGTATTCATTGTTCTCAAGTCCAGAAGATGAAAAGAGAAAGGATTCTGATAGGTACCTGCAGTGCCCAGCACCTGGATCTGAACTACCTGAGCTCATTATCCAAAAGCAACAAAACCAGCTGATTCATGGGAAGCAAATGATAACATGTGCACAAATAGCTCAGAGGCATGCTGATGCCTAATTGTGGTGATGTGAAGATGTAAAAAAATACCAAGACAACAACTGCTTTAGAGAGGAGCTTGACCCTTGTTAGTCATAAGTGGATTTTAAAATCCCAACATATGCCTCAAGGCCTTTGACAATCAGACCCAAAGTGCATACTTGAGATCTTGTCAAGAAATGACATAGCCAACTCTTGTGAGCAAGTCTCCCGGCACAGACAACACTCTGCCTATGTAAATCAGCAGACAAATCATTGTGTTTTGCCTGCAAAATGAGAGTTCCAACTATTCACCTGTTCAGACGCTCAGATCAAATTCTTTATTGGAGCACACATGCCACACAACCTCTCTACACCTCACTGCAAAGTGATACTGTGAAAGGCAAAGCAACATTCACTGTATCTTCAATATTAACTTATTTTTCCAAGAGGAAAAAAAATTCTGGCTAGTACCAGTTACCTAGATGAAAAAAAAAGAAAACTCCTACAACCTCTTTTCTTCCCTTTTTTTAATCCAATTTATCTGCCTCACATCAAGAGTGATCTTAAAGAAAATTCCTGGCATATTTTGTGTAAAAAAAAAATGAGTAATAACCATGACTTTTTAAAGTGCTTACTAGACTGTTCTGTGTATTTGACTATTTTCTTTCACCACTTAGTCCAGCCTTCTATGGGAGTACATCATACCCTTTAATTAAACGTTCTTGAGTATTTGGATTTTATCTCACGTACACCACACCCTGCTTGTAAAAATTCCATCTCAGCCAGCCAAAGTGCTTGACTTATTCCAAAGATAAGTTATTAATTAGAATATCTACAGACCATATATTTATAACCTGGTGCCATCCCTCCCCAGGGAGCCTAAACTTTTATCTGCCAGATTACTTACCTGTAGCTCAAACAGAGCCATTGCTGACTGGAATGTAACCCCCATCTTGTGCAACTCCTCATCACCACTCTCAAAATGAAGAATGAGAGGAAGGTACAAATGGAGGACCTTTTTAAGGATGTAAAGCCCCTGAATTAAATTCACCTCACTTAAAATATGGCTGTAGCTATCCAACTCCATGAGTTTCCTAAAGTCCTGATTCACTTCATCCTGCTTCATTCAGAGAAATTCTTACCCTGGTTGGTGAGACCCAGAGGTGCCAGAAGGATGTTTAGAGGCATGATTTTGCTCCCTAAAGTAGTCGTAGGTTTCACCCTGACCTGGGAGGGCATGCAGCTTCTTAACACCCGATGTCATCTGGAGCACCGGCCCCATTCTGTCTTAGAGGCGGGAGTATCCTGGTCTGAAATCACCAAAGCCAACGGACAGCTCACAATATACTTCCCCAAGCCAAGGGGTAAAAGCTGGTGCCAGCCGTGAGCTCACCAGCACCCCTCCCCAGCAACACTTGCTTGCCAATCTTCTGCAGCATTTTTAGCTCGCTAGGTGTGCCATCTCATCCCACTCTCAATGGGAGTGAGCAATGGGTTTAGCAATCAAGACCAACAATGGCTTGGGGCCGCCATGGCAGCCAAACACCCAAAGAGGCAAAGGCAAAATGAGAGAGAGAGGAGTACCAGGCTCCTTACCCCTCATGGGCAACCTGAAGTGCTCAAAACCATATTGTTCCTAAGTGCGGAAGGGAGAGCGCATCCACTCCACAGATGAAAATCCATAGGAAATTCTGCTGGCATGAACTACTCCTGGGAGGCAGCCTGCAGCAGCCTCCAGTGAGCAAGCCCCATGCAGACGATGGAGAGATTATAAGGAGCAAGTGGCACCTTCCAGCACTGAGGTGGGGCAAGACTGCTGCTATGGGCAGCTGTCAGTATCCACAGGTTTGCCCCTTCCACAGGCCAACATAACCCCCTCCAGTAGCCTGCTACACTCAGCACTGCCTGGCCTTTCCCAGAGTTAGGTTTGGAAGAGGAGAGGAATCTTACACACGAGTGGCATTCAGCATGCTCCTGGGTCCCAGTGCAAAGCTCTTCAGCTTTCCATGTGTCCCTCTACAGCTCCAGAGAAAAGTCACCAACCTGGAGGAGCCACGAGAGCCAAGGAAAAAATTAGCCTCCAGCCCTGGACTTATGTCACACCCACAAGAGACTCCTGCCCTCCTACACCACTGCTCTCCTCATCCAGCATTCTTGCCTTGAAAACCTTTGATTCTCAGACCTTCCACCTCCTACCAGAGGAGATGAAGCAGCAGCAAAGAAGCTAATGTTGCCTGGAACAAGAAGATAAACAGGCTCCAGCTGCAGAGAAGGCGACTGCCTGGCAATTTTACTGAAGAACCGTGCCATGAGCTGCATACGATTTTTGGATTACTTCTCCTCTGCCTTAGCATGCCCTACAGATATGTGAAGGTATTAGTATAAGAAAATCTGGCTTAGGAAGCAGGATGCTGTAAGACAAGATTTGAAATGGAGAAGGGAGGAAGAGACCTGTTCTTCATTCTCCCCTTGCTGAAGGTAAAAGGTAAGAGTTTTAACAAGCTCTCACAAAGCAATGACATAGGAAATACGTGACTGTCCATGTGGGGCAAAAAGAAATAACACAATACAAAAGGGTAGCAAAAGTGGTCAGAGCAGTTTTATGACAGGTTTCCCTGAGTCAACACAATTGAAAACACTGAGAAATATTAGAGAGAAAAGCTTAAGCCAAAATCTCTCACCTGAAGACACTCAGATACTGTTTGAGTTTACACCTAGGTGTGAACTTCAAAGCTCAGGTTCCTTTCTATGTCATACAGTAGACTGAATCAAACCTGACTCAAACACCTGCAATATCTGGAAATATGTTGGTTCAGAGGTGCACTTTACAGCTTTTGTCAGCCACTGATTTGTAAGTTACTCCCTAGATTTCCTCCTCCTTTCATTTATTCTTAAGTACTCTCAGTTTTTAAGTTATTTATAAGTACTATTTCTTTTATTAGAAGTACTTTTAAGTATGTACTTTCTTTTTGTAAGTCCGTCCATCCATCCATGCATCCATCCATCCATCCATCCATCCATCCATCCATCCCTCTCTCCTTCCCTCCCTCCCTCCATCCATCTCTGGACAAAGTCAGAAGATTTTAAGTATTTCCTCAAATAGGTAACTCTGCCTGGGATGGCAATGTCAGAATGGAGAGCTTTTTCTGGCCCTTTATGTTTCTGTTCTTAGGTTCTTTTGCAAGAAAAGGATGTTCAGGTTGTAATAAAAGGACTGAAAAATACATTAATCCTTATTAAACCGGTAAAGCCAATTGACAGGACTGGGACTGGCTGCTTCCTCCCCTTTCCCTTCATGCCCTTCCGCAGTTTCCTCTCCTCTTTTCTGACACTTGTTTGTGTTTGAAAGTAGCATGCTCAGTCCCAACAGGGGATGAGAAGGGAAATGTCTGAACACATTTAGTCCAATTAAATGTTGGCATCACATTCAGTCTTTCCAAGAAGCACGTAGGAAACTTTAAACACCAGCCTGGCTGCTGTGAATTAATGCACCACCATTTACATTTCCTTGCATTTGCCACAAACAGAGTAAGTAGGAACTGTCTGCCACAGATCCCTCTTTAATATTGCTCACAAATGTTCTGCTAAAACCTTTAGTCTTTCAGCAGATGACTTCCATAATCCTATGTCACTGATGAGCTTTGACAGAGCTGAAGAGAAAACTGTTTGCTGCTGACAACTCCCTTCACTTTCCTCTTTCAGCTGCTGCAGGAGCGCACAAACTCTGTAGCAGCATTCCTTGCCCAGTGTCATCTCAGACTCGCATCACTCCTTCAAACAACACGTTTGCTAACAGTGTTTTACAGCAAATAAACAAACACACATGAACCCTGCATGTGTGGCATGTACATCATGTTGAGCCATCCGGATTTTCAACACGTCGCTGCTCCTATGGGAAGAATTGTGGCATATACCCAAGCAGCACGAGCGGGGCAGCAGTGCCTGCTTCCTTCCCACAGACTGTGTCCTGACATCTATGGGTGTCACAGAGTCCTGGCACTGATAAAACCCGCGTTGCACTGCACAGGGTGTCACCACTGACAAAAAGGCACTGGAAGTTTAACTTCTAGGTTAGAAAGAAGTAGCTGAGGAGGGACAGGCATAGCTGGCTCTCTCCTGTTACATATTTGCTTTAAACAACTGAATCTTGTTCTTCCCACTCCTGAGAAAAGTCCTTGAAAAATGAATGAGACTAGTCATATAAATGAATTAAGGGTCAGTTTGCAGTATTATTAAATTAAAATGCTTTCTATATGGTAACTGAAGAGCTCAGTAGGATTTGTGAAACTGGATTCAGACCTCAGATGCTTTCCAGAGCGGCTGGAAGGGTTTACAGAACTAAACAGAAGAAACTCAAAAAGCCTCACTTCCCTCAGTATTCACTGCAACATCCAAACCAGTAACATACTTCCACATTACTGCTACAGCTCTGCCCTCCAACATGCATTCACAGCTCTGATTAGATCCAACTGCAAGTTAAGGACTAAATGTACTGAGGCACGTCCCCAGCTGATTTCAGTATAAACTGCATGTCTGGAATCTGACTGCAAGATAGGTCCATGGTCACTGCTTGCCAGCTGAACACTTGCTTAGTTGTATACGGACATAGCAGCAATCTGCATGCGCCCATATTCACATCGCCAAGAACAAGTGGCTGCTCTTGCCTTGTTTTTAATAAAGGATTGGTCCATTGAGTTTTAAATATGCTCCAAGGCACACTCACGCACAGTAATCCCCGAGGACAAGAAAAATCTCCTTTTCAGTTTTGGAGAAGAAAGGGTGCTCACCACAGAGTGCTGAGATAAACAACCTGTGCTGCTCATTACATGTTTTGGTACCTGCACAATAGGGTGGCCCCCTGCAGATGCCTTCACAGCCCCTCGACTGCCTTCTGTCTCATAATGAGCTCGGTGGTGGGATTTCGGCTGCACTTCAATACGCAGTTCATAAGGTCCTGAGTGAGATGGCAGCTGCCAATCAAGGGCAGGCAGGGATGGGCTACAAGGGAAAGGAAAACATATTAAAAATTAACATCAAGTGCACTATCACAAACCACAAGCATCCAGCACTATTATTTTGAAGACCATATTCCACAGTTCATCCTTCACCATCTTACATTTAAGATTTCATCCATGTAGATAATGCCATGACATAAGTAATTTAGAAGGCAATAGTTATTTTATGAAGATTTATGGGTTGAGCACAACTGATGGCTCAGACGCTATCTGATTTGCAACCAAAATGGAAAAATGTTAAGGACCAGTTCACAAATATCTTAATAAATTGATTTGTGAGCCAAAAGGAGAAAGGTAGGCAGAAAAGATGCAGAGAAATTTAAGGAATAGGATTTCTGCTGTGAAACTGAATGCCAAACCAGCTCTGGAGGAGTTCTGCTTTAGTGAATCTATTGGATTTCAACAAATCTGCTCAGTTTACAGGGGTAGGAAGAAGAAAAAAAGGTTATTTCCCATCTTCCTTCTGAACACAAAACATACCAGTCTCAAAGTGAAGCCCATCTCCTTCCAGCTCATGCACTATCATGGAGCAAGCTCTGAAGTCAGAACTTGCTTACAAATCCTACTAATGATTATGCACAAGCCTGAAGAAAATCCAGCTCATTCCTCCGGCAAGGAATAGACTCTGTAATTAACTGAAATATTACATACTCACTACCATCACACAAGCAAGCAGGCCTGATAGCATGTGATAGTGGGGAGGTGTCATTCTTAGAAACCCCCTTCCAGTGTAAAACCACACTTGAAAACAGTCAGGAGAGCTCAGATGTAGGAAATGACAAGCTGATGCTTTGAGCTGAAAAAGGAGAAAAAGGAACAAACAAGGACTGTAGAAACAGTAGGCCTGAGACAAGTTTATTGATCTTAAAATCAAAGCAAAAAGCTTCACAATGAAAAGACTCATTTTATGTCTAGCATATTTTCTTTACTTTGGTGGATTCTCCTCACAGGTGTCCTTCAAAAGCCTTTACAAGTAGTTAAATGGCACAACTGCAACATGGTACCCTGCCCTCTTACATCAAACTTTATTATCTCTCCCATCAACCCAGAGAACACAACCAGCAAGCCAAAAGTAAGATTTTCTGACCCTTTGTGGTCACCACAACAGACCAAGGATACTTGCAGCATGCAGATGAAGAAGCTAAAGAGTTAATTAGCTCTCATCCAGGGTGCAAGGAGGCTGGCCACTGGGGATTTACTGGTTCCACTCCTCACTGTATAGAGCTGGTGCAAGAGCAGCCTGAGAAGCGTGAAATGAGCTGACTGAGAGTGAAAGGATGCGTAAGAGCTTCCACGCTGGATGAGTATACTACAAGCACATATTCAGCTACAGAATTAATACTTCATTTTAATATCCCAGTGATCCACACACTAACCCAGTACTCTTGTAGCTCCTCAGGTATTACAGCTCTCATATTCCCCAAAGCATCCTTGTTGTCTCCCACTGCAGGAAGGAGACCTTAACTACTTGAATCAGAGGGGATTTTTGGTTTTGTTAAGTGTTTATCCAGCCCTTTATCACTGGCATATTTAACTCATCTCTGCCAACTGCATGTGTGCATATACAATGATGTGACTTCAGATGGTGCCAAGTTTCTCTACATTATCTTTCTTCACTACATATAAAACTGAGCCATGTGATTTGAACACCAACAGACACACACTACATGCCATTACAGGGGTCAGCTTAAGCCACTAAGCCCCAGCCCTGGGTGAGGATCAGGACCATCCTCACTCCTTGGGCACTCCTTCCTACCCCAGCACAGCTTGCTGGCGAGCCACAGGCTCCAAACTTCTAACTCTTCTGCTCTACGGCCCTCAGGACATGGAGCGTCCTCAAAAATAACAGGGAAAGAGAAAGAAGTAGTCATATAGCTCCCAGCTCAGCCCAAATGTGAGCTCATCCAAAAGAAAGATGTTGCCTTTGTGAGGGCTCAAAGTCCCTGTGAACACCTGCATCCAGCAGGAGCCAGTGGGGCATTCTGCACAGGTAAGACCCTGCCAGGGACAAATCCTGAATTTGGATGAAGTGCCTGTCAAGCATGGGAGCCTCAGCCTTTGCTAGAGACAGGACGCTACATGCTTTGAGCTCCTGTGTAAGACTTTCCCCAAAAATGGCCAGCACCCACCCAAGGTGCAAGGAGAAGCTGCTCTGCTACCAGACACAAGAAAGAATGAAAGGATGGGAAAAAAAAAGCCCTACAGGCAACTGGTCTGTAGCCACTATTCCTTGTGTAGCATGTGAGGTACACACACTCTATCCTGAAAAAGTCAAAGCAAAAAAAAAAAAATCTGGATAAACCAAATTTGACTAATGACAAATGACAAAGAGCAGAGCAAAACAGCTGTGTCTCTCCTGGTGATGATCAGCACACATTTTTAAACAGATGTTTCTGGTTTTAAGTAAATTTTCACTTGATGGATCTCTTTTTTTCTTCTGCGGACACAACATCTATCAGAAGTTTTAAGAACTGAATTAAACAGGACACCTCTGACCAGCAGCAGGTAGCCCTCAAGTGAAGAGGGATTTTTTTTTTAAGACACATGGAAGCAAGTAGTAGTTTCATAACTAATTATATCTCCTTGAAAAAAAAACAAACCAAACCAAAACCAAAGCAGAATTCTTTCAAATCATCACCTGAAAATATCAGTATAGCTGAGTTGTAAAATTCAGGTTCTTAAATAATGCCTGTAAATAAAAATACAGTTTTGCTGTTAGCCTGCAATCTATTATCAAAATTCCAAAATACCACCTGCCCAATTATAAGCTGACAATTAATGGCAGTTTTCCTGATAAAGGAAGCAGAGTGATGCATTTAACAGTGTCATGGGCTGGGGCTGTCAGAGCTATTTCCTATGTTAGGTTATCTTCATCATGCACTTAATTTCCTGCAGCTAAATGTGGTTAAAGGAAAAAATCACCAAGCAAATGGTGTAGTGGTAAAATCTGGTTGATCCAAATAAGCCTTATCAATTTGAAAAGGCTCAAACTACCTCATCTAGCCAGCATCACACAGAAGGAAGGATAGCCCCTCCACAGGGGTCAAGGAAAGAAATACAAGGTCTTCAAACAGTCTTCCTATCAAATATACATTGGTGTATTTCCCTCAGATCAAATTTTCCACCAACTGAAACCCTGTGCCATTACTTTCAACACCATAATAAACCCAACTGCAGTCCTCCTAAATGCTGTAATGAGGGTTGGCTGTTTAAAGGTGGGCTCACAAAACCTGGTGTTAGGCTATAGGAAATTTGCTCAATGTAAGCCCTCTGTCCTACGTAAATGAGATTACGAACCAGATGAATAGTGATTTATTTTGCATACACCAGATACACAATATGATTAAATCAAAAACAGATTATCCAGTCTGGCTGACTTCTGCTTTTAGCAGAAAGATTTATCAAGTTACCAAAAAAAAATTAAAAGAAAAAGAAAGATACTAAGCAGCACACTCAAATATAGACAGGGAGGAACCAAAGCCTAACATTTCTACTAAACTTTGCATAGGTATTTAAGCCCCATTTTCGCATGACTGCTATGCATTTGGGAATTAAACTACCATTACACTTTCTAAGCTACTAGATAAACAAGGCCACTTGAAAAAGAGATTCGCAAACATCTTTGTCCTTAACTAGGCTACTGTGAAAAAGGTGTCATAACAACTGCCGGTCTCATACAGGATCTAACCCTGCGCATTGTCCAACTACCACAGCATGGGATCATCCACCCCAGACAGCTACCTGATAGGAGCATAAGCCACTGCCTGAAGAGCAGGATGGTAAGTGTGCTTTAGCACCCAAAGTAAAGCAAATGACTTAGAAGGAGTGTGGCTGTGACTGGGTGCCCTGCACTAAACTTATTTTTTCTATGTGGGAGTGTTCTTTTAGAAACAAAAACATAAACTAGAGAAACCACAGGGCTGCTGAAACTTCTACCAGGCTGCTAGCTTGCCCCTGTTCCAACTGCGCCAAATGCAGATACGGTTATAACTTATTATTTATTACTCATGTCTCACATTGAAGTGAATGGCTGCTAAAGATCCTTGTGTGGTTTCTGGAAGAGTAAGAAAATGATGATGCTTATGTGCCCATCAACTTGACAGTGGTCAGAAAAAAAACAGACCTGCTTTATATTTCACCTATGAGTTAATGTGGAGGGATTTTGCTCTCTATTTTTGCTTTTTTTTAATTTCCTGTATGACAATTGAGCAATCTGGCTGTGAGCTGTTAAGATAGATGCTGCGTCCCACCCCAGACTTGGCTGCATTTTGCTGGCATGCTGAGCAAGTAGCTCCTCCGTGGAGTGCATGCAGTGCACTGGAATTCCTCACACTGAAGTCTTGAAAACGTTGAGTCGTCATCATGCTCCCAGATATTACTTAACACCACTGTCCTGAAACTGCACGTTCAGAGATCGATTTGCATAGGAAATTTTGCATTTGTTAGCTTAAAGAGAGAACAAGGAACTACTGCTGCGGGAACGGAGATAACAAGCAACTGGCATCGTGTCTCTGCTCATTCTGAATTTAGAATCACACGGTGCTAAAATGAGCCGGTGAAGGAAGACAATTAATAAGATGCTCACAGGGGTGTATGAATGAACTGGAAAGCAGGCAGGAGAAAGCATGGGGAGGATTAAATCAATCAAAAAAAAAAAAAAAAACAAAAACCAAAACAAACAAATGAATCAGTTTACTGAGACAGGCTCCCAAGCAGCCTTCAGCCTTATGGTACAACAACCTAATGCAATCAAAAGCCACTGCTATGTGATGGCAAACCAAACCTGTTGATGTATCTAAATATTCCCATCCAGCATAAATATATAGCAGGAGAGAGTAAAAGGTTAGAGGCATTGCAGGCTCTTCCTCCTCCACTCCCCGTGCCCCTCAATTAACACTAACAAGCCCCAGGAGATGGTCACCAATGTACAGCCATTAAGTTCCCATTTCACTGGGTCTTGCTCAGGCAGTCCTGCCTTTGGTTTGTCTGAGGGACTTTTTCTGGCTTGCCATAAACACGCAAGTTTGCCGTGAATGCAAAGGTCAGCAAATCCAGTGCTGTTGAGCCGATGACTGTCTCATCTTAAGACAGCTGGTGCCTTTGTCCCCCTTCAGAAAAAAACCATTTCTTGAGAAACTAACTTCCCCCAAGTAAGGCTGTCCTCTGTCTCACAATCTGGAACAAAACATGTATTTAATTAAAACAAAAAAAAAGGAAAAATTAAAAAGGCATCAAGAGCATCAGAGCATCTGGAAGATCCAGAAATCAAAAGAAAGAAGGAAAAGATATGCCACATTTTAAAACCATGATTTTTAAGGAAATAATATGTTTCAGGGCCTCAATGAACAATTTTTGCATGCTTCAGTTTAATACTGTCACAATCACAAAAGTGGAATTAAAAGAAATCCACAAAAAGTAAATCACCCCATTGACGCAGGTAAAAGCCAAATGTGTTTTTGCAATGGGTAGGCAGGTATCCACCCATACATTCTCTGGGTGCAAACTACAGCCTATATGTAAAACTACATGACCCCTCGCCTGTGAGGTCAAGAACATACATGTATATTTTTGAGGTTGAGGAGACTGCAGCTGAAGAAAATATGGCTTTTGATGGTTTAAAAAATATAAACTGTGCAAGAATATAAAGTAGGGAGCTTTTATAAGCACCTGGAACTGGATGTCTATTCCTGGAAGCTCCTTTTGGTGTGGTAGACCTCATACATGCCATATGCCTGACCAGAAAACCCAATCATTTCTCTTCCTCCTCCTCCCTAAATAACACTGTATTTAATGTAAACTTAAGTGTTACAGGCAAACATACTTCTTGGATTAAACTGATGACACCTGAAATAACTACAATGTGTTACTTTTCAATGAGTAAGGAAACGTCTCCAGGAAATTTCAGGTTGTATTTAGTCAAATACAGTGGCTAAAGAGGAAGTCATAAAAAATGTGCAAGATACTCAGAAATCCCTCACTCTTGTGAGTGTCTGTATTTTCTGTTGTAATGTAGGATGATTTGGGACATGCTAATGAGTGGGTAAAAAGGAAAAAAAAGGGATTTTAGAATTGGAAATAGTCACTAATCCTGCCCCATACCAAGGGCAGAATTCCTGTACTTCCATTTTTTCTTTGGCATTTTTACCCATAGGAGATTCTGCATTACACAGCACTAAGGAGCAAGAAAGAAATATTACAGAAAGGAACACAACTGAGACAGCAAGAGCTCGAGAAACACAGAGGATCACCTGGTCATACAATAACTACCTGGTAAAGTGCTTCTTTTTGAACTATTTGCTACATTTAGTGGAAGAGGGACTAAGACGGAAATTTCTTGCCTTTGCATCTCGAGCACAGTGCATAAATACTGTAATAAAAAAAAAGACCTCAGAACCAAAAGCTAAAGCAGAATTTCACAAAGCCATTGCTTGACTCTCTGCATAATGATTTACCTCCAGTAGTTTTTGAGGTAGACTGGTATGTTTAGGTAACCCATTTTGGTCTGGAAAGGTACAACTGCCATCGCTATGTCAGGGTTTGTTCCAAACTTCCCCTGGAAATCTCAGCTTGGTCTCCAAATATTTTCTTCATCCAAAGATTTGGCGCAAGGCCCCAAGCAAAGCACCAAAAACAAATCCCCAGAACCCCTGGGTTACCCTCTGCAGCCTCAGCTGCGGGGTCAAGGTTCTACCCTCCCACCTTGTCTTGCAATCCTCAGACAAGTCCCATGCAGGACCAGTAGCCCTTGAAGGGGACGTGCAAGCCTAAACTTGCTCCAAGGAGCCCACAGCCTGGGGATCAGGCTGAGCCTCTGAGCTCACAGTCCTCATAAGCAACCAAGAGAAGCATGAGGCAGAGAAATCACAGAATCATAGAATAGTTAGGGTTAGAAAGGACCTTAAGATCATCTAGTTCCAACCCCCCCAGCCAGGGGCAGGAACACCTCCCACTAAACCATGCCACTCAAGGCTATGTCCAACTCAGCCTTGAACACAAGTCAGCGATGGAGCATTCACAACTTTCCTCGGCAGCCCATCCCAATACTGTGCTTCTGTTAAAGCAGACATTATCATACTTTTGTTATAGACATATAGTACATATATATGTCATTATATATACTCTTTCTCTTCCTCTGGGACTTGAAAAGCCTAAAGCAGATTATGTTTTAATTTCAACGAATGAAAAACATCATCAGTTCTACAAACAACATAAAAAGGTAGTTTCCCCTTTAGGGTGATGCCTGCTATAAAACCCCAGGAAGTGAGACAGCATGCAGCCAATGGTCTGCCTGAGCCTCCTCCCTCCTGCCCTCAAAGAGATGGGAATGCAAGAGAGGGAGGGAAAGGTTTCAGTGATTTTCCAAGGCATGCTGGTTTTTGATGAAAATTGTACCGCGTGTTCAGGAAGAGACAGAGGAGGTAATCAAATCTGGTTATCTCAAAATCATTATGACCGGGTAGATTTTGGAGCCTAGTTGTTTGCTGGAACCCACCCCTCCAGCCCTCGTGTTTGAAATAGAACAGATGTGTAACATAACAGGAAAAAAATCCAGCTCTGTTGTGACAAATTCTTCACCAATTTTTTTGGACAGATTTAAAATAACAGTTTCTGTTGCGTAGGCTGTGATCCTGTTGACGTCCGTGCTCATTTGCCCAGCACTTTCATGTACATAAAATGAGAGGTATTTTTAGTGGAAGGAAGCACGGTCAGTGTATCTGATTGGTAAAGTAACTTAAAATCACGTTTCGACAGTTACTTCCAACTGCCCCAGAGCACGAGTTAATGAGATCACATGGAAACATATTGTGAATCAGGAAACATATTTTATACAAGACCAAAACAGTGGAAAAAAATGTTAAATACACAACATAGTGGGGCTCCGTTTTGTACGCTTCACCTTTCTTGTTTGTGTTAGCGCACAGGCATGCCGGGTGCCTCCTGACAGACTGCAGCAGAGTGCGTGTGGGCCACTCGCTGCAATGGAAAGATAAAACCCTGTTTGGTTAAACTCTCCTATTATTGCCCTTGAAGTCTTCGGCAAAAAGCAATCCCCCTGTGACTCAAAAGCCAATGGCCAGTCTCTCTGGTGCATGCAGGCTACTTGGCACTTCAGTGAGAGAACATAAAAGGCTTCGTAAGGATTCAGGAAGGCTCTGAAGGATTTGTGTGATGTTAAAAGTCTCTATCCCAGCTCCTAAAGGTACCAAGTGCTTACCTCTGGATGGCTTGGCCAGACCCAAAGGGGTTGCTACACTTCCCAGCACTAAACTGAATTGAGTCAGAGTCCTGCAGCCCTTGATTTGGGTTGACTTGGGCAATGCAGGAAAGAAGAGGAGGATATGATGAGGAAGGGGACCACAGCACTACATGCTGTGACATGAAGAGCCATGAACCCCTCAATCTCAGTTTTTGGAGATTTTGCAGAGAGGTGCTGGCTGGAGAAAAGTCAGACTGGCAAGTTGAGAGCCAGGGATTGTTATCAATAATTAGAACATTTCAGCTATGTGCCCACTTATTCCATTTTCAGAAAGACAGCTTTGCTGTCAAAAGTAAGAAGTCAAGTGTGCTCTTGGGGTGGAAGAGAAGAGCGGGTGGCCATCAGAGCCAGAGACTGGGAACAGCCTGCAAACTTTTGGAAAGCCAAACTCTTTTCCTGCACCATATGCTTCTGTGTATACAGCCTTCAGGAGATTTCAAAATAAAGACCATAACTGAGACTGAAAGAAAAAGCAATGATGCAACTCAAATTCTGGCTATCCTGTGGTGCTTCCTACCACCAGTCCTCTTGTGATAATTATATGCAATCAGTATATTGAGTATTATTAGATGACAAATAAGGTTTTCTTTTTTAAACATAAAAATGGTGGGGAAGCAGGGAAAGAAAAAATCACTGTCCAATGCAGACAGTAAAAGAAGGCTGATGTTCAGCTTTTAGATGAAGGGAAGCAAAAGCTGAAATAACGCACAAAAGAACCATATTGCTATTCGGTTTGTATTCACCATCTACAAAGCGCAAATGTCAAAGACCCTCTAACAGCCACAATAACTAAACCATTTCCTTCTTCTGCAAGAAAAGCATACTAAAATATGATGAACTATTTAAGTAAAGCCCCAGGTTTGATGGCACTGAAGTGCCCTGCTGCCTGCTGAGTTTCTGAATACCCCATCTCCAGACTGCCATGACTGCAGCTTGTCTCCTGGTAAGCAGCTGCCAGGTACAACTCATGCACAGCCAGCTCCTAGAACAGCCTCTTCAATCCTTCAAGACTTTACTCATGGTCACACCAGATCAACAACAGAGGCAAAGTCACAAGATATAGCTAAGTGGAACGAATGGATGGACAGATTTGCCAGGAAGCAGAGACAGGAAGGGGAAGAAGGGAAAAAATAGAGCATGCAATAAAGATACTATCAGGATTGTCCTTTAAGTCGGGGTTCCTTACCTCATGTAGGATGTTGGAGACAGAGACTTTGGTTTGGCCCACTGGTAGGGATGCTGTGGCACAGACAGGTACTGCTCACAGAAGTTTCCTTTCCTGATGTGCTGAAAGCTGGAGAAGTCTTCTGGTGATAAATCAGCAGTTGGCGATATGGTCCCATGATCCTCGCCAGCCGGTTCAGTTTTGAGAGTCATGGATGGTGTGTGGTCGATGGCGGTCTTCCTTGACTTGATGGGAATCCCATCATTCATGTCGATGGTGCTGTCGGTGGTGAGGGCATTGATGGCGGCAACTATTGCAGAGCTGGTGTACTGGTTGGTGTTCCCCAGCCATGTCTCATCCGTGACACTCACCCGTGGTGAGTTCTGTGGGGAAGGCGTTGGGGAGTGGTGCGGGGAGTAGGAGGTCTGCCGGCCATTGAGGCTGTACTTTCTCTTGTTACAAGGGGAAGGAGGCCTGGAGTTGCGAGCTCCCAGCCAGTTTTCCTCTGTGATACTGGTCCTGGGAGACGTCGATGGAGAGTGCCTTGGGGAACTGAGTAAGGTGCAGGCCACCATGCTGCGCTGGTAGCCCTCCTCTGTGTCGGTGGTCTTCGGAGAGACACACGGGGACTGCCACGGAGAGGTCTGGGGTGAAGTGTATGGATATGAGTAGTTGGACTCATAGGAAGACGCTTCGGAGTTGCAGCTTCTGGAAGACAAGCTACTTGCTGGGCTCAGGCAGGATGGGTCTCTGTATGCCTCAATGTTTGGTAAGTTCAAAGTGGCAGTGGAAGGCGACCGCTTGGCATTTGGGATGGCCTCCTCAACCTCATCGTGGAAAAACTGGTTGTTGTTATGGTGAAGTCCCATGTAAGAAGTGATCTCAATTCTAGGGCTCTCTAGTGCTGGAGCTCCATTAGGTCTGATGTTTGGTGGCAGGTAATAGTCAGAGCCCCCACTGTCCATGTGTCCTCCATATCCAGAAGGATGGTTTGTCGATGGGACAACTGAAATGACGGGATTTGATGTCTGAAGGCCATGACATGGAGTTGACAATGAGGAATGTGCCACATTTAGAGGCATGACAGCATTTACATTTGAAGATGTGTAATTATAGTGTTCTGGAAAAAAACAAACAAACAAGAATGATACGAGGTGCTGCACAAATACAGTCACTTAGTAACCAGCTGTATACTTAGCATAATGGAAGCATATGGTACAACACAAAAAAACACAGCTCTCCTCAACAATCCAGCCCACAGGCATGCCATGCCAGGGGAGAAGCTACAGACTAGCTTCCTTGAAAATGGCACTGATTGAACCACACAAGACAAGCTATCTTGGGAGGATGCACATGGGCTGAGTTTTTCTCAAGGATACTTTCCTTACGTGAAACTTCAGAGCAAAAAATTGAGTCTTCAGACAATGTTGCTTCAGCGTTCAGAGACTGCAATACTGCCCAAGAAATGTGCTTTTATGTAAGTGAGCCTAATTCCCTCACTGAAAAGTTGGAATACGCAAAAAAAACACAGGACAAAAAACAAAAGTGGAGGCAGACTAAAGCAAAAATCATGATCAACTGCATTTTGTTACAAAAATTATACAAACCAAAATTTCCATTACAGCAAGTTTCCAACTGGTTCCAGTTAACTAGGATTTTGGAACAAGACGGATCTATTGACCTGCTCTGGTTTCTGGGACCACTTATCCTCCAGCCCAACTGGCAGAGGCCAGGTGAATGCTAAACACGGATGCCTTACTACTCCACGACAGCCGCAATTCCACTGAAATTGCTGGTTATTGAGCACACCACATTGAATGCTGCCAGCTTGCCCTTGGCCAGTGGTCTAACAATTTAACAGCTGCAGGTATATAAAAGCAATAGCAGAGCTGCACAGCCGGAGTGGAAAACCTGGAAGGCGACAGATCACATCACAGACTTGTGCTGATGGGGTCCTTTACCCAGCACCAGGAGAACAACCCCACTTCCGCATGCCTCCACCCCTGCTGCTCTGCAGGGACCGTCATCTCAAAACAGATCTTCACTGCCTTGCCTCATTGCTGGCCTGCCAAAGGGACTCCTTCAGCTCTGCTCACCCTACAGAGGGTTTCATACATGTCTCTCTGCTACCTGGAGACACCACTGGGCTGCTCCCAGGGCAATGTGTCCCTGGTACTCTGAGCAGTGATGCGATCAGGAGTCATTCCACCCATGCTTTCTGAAAGACGGAGGCTCTGCATTACCACACATGAGCCTGAGGCCCTAAATCATAAAATCATAGAATGGTTTGGGTTGGAAGCAACCTTAATGATCATCCAGTTCCAAACTTGTGCCATAGGCAAGGACACCTTCCACTAGATCAGGTTGCTCAAACCCTGTGCAACCTGGCCTTGAACACTGCCAGGGATGGGGCAGCTTCTCTGGACAACCCATGCCAGGGCCTCACCACTCGTCTCAACGAAGATTGTTTTTTTCAAATGCCAGTCAGTACCTCTTGCCTTACTGGGAAAAGACAGCAAAACCTTTCTATCAGGGATAACAGCCGCTGAACTTCTGAGTGCTGGTAATGCTGTTCTGCAGGTTCCTCTCAGTAGGCTGGAAATGCACCCAGTTCCAGCCCCAAGCTGCACTTGCAACACATCAATCTTCCCTGAAGATTTATCACAGCAGTGGCACTTTTCCTGCAGGACAGACAGAAACTCTGTGTCCCCTCTAGCCACAGCCAGGTGATTTGTTCCCTTCCTTCCCAGGAGGCAAGTACCCTTGACAGTTACCCCTGCCCACCTTCCCTAGGGAGATAAGGAAAAGCTGTGATAATTACTGCATCTGTTATTCCCAACGGGTGCTACAAATGCAAACGAGCCTCTGAGCTGGCAAGGCCAGTGCAGCCGGCTATTCTCTTTCTTTTGTTTATCAGCTCAGCCCTCTCTAGTGTCATCCTCAAGCGATGCCTTTCTCCCTGGCAAGGACTCCAAGGCAAACGGTACTTAGGAAAAATTAATGCGCTGTCACAGTGCCACAGCAACTCTGCAATGTTCCAGCTGACGTATGTCATGTCAGGTAACAGTCAGGAACCATGAGCAACAACACCTTTTGAACTCACTCTATAGTCTGCCTTCAGAGACCAGCCGTTTACTGAAGAAGGGTCATTAAATTACACCAGAGTGTGCCAAAAATAAAACAGGATTATTCAAAACATGCTGCAGCTTCACACTCTATTCCAACACCAGGGCAGGCAGGAACTATGGAGAAAGAGGTGATACTCTGACAAGGATAATCCGACTACAGTGGTCACAGAGAAGCACAGATCTGCCCGGAGGATCAGAGGCCCCCTCTTTCCAAAATTAGCCCCCTTTCATTGCTGCCCTGCCACATGGCCACACTGCTCAGTGTCACTATAACCACCACTGCTTCTCTCTCACTCTTCATAGAAACAAAAACCCGAAGTGGTACAATAGTGGTAAGACCTCCTCTGTTGCAGAAATTAGCCCAGAGAAAAGGTCTGAGCATCACTTTAAAGGCAGCTTCAACCCCTTCTCTGCTTCCTCCAGCTCTAGAGGAAGATGATGTCCCCAGCACTATACTGCTGCCTGGCCAGACTGTTCTTCCATAGATGCTCCACGGGCCCTCCCATAGCCTGCTGGCCTGGTGTGTAGGAGACGGCACTGGTGACACAGCACAGCTGGTTGCTGCCTCCAGCCTGTCCCCACTTTGGAGCCAGGCACTCCTGGCAGGGGACCACGGGCTCCGCAAGCTGCCGAGGCTCTACACCCATCAGGTAGGCTTTGCTGATGGGTGCAACAGCAGCATCTGCTGACTGCAGCACCAGTGTCTTTAGATCTTTTATTAAAAATAAATAGGAATAATTATTACCTGTGTTAAAAGTTCCGTGAACCCTACAGTTCTCTTAAAATCTAATGCATGCTTCGGGTGAAAATCAAACACCAAATTCTGCTGGAGATGTGCAGCCCAGGCTGAACAGGCAGTATAAAGGATTAAGACCTGGCTTTGGAATCCAATTTGAAAAAATTAAACTAAATTAAAAGACAACCTCAAGTGCTCCAAGCAACAAGTCCTCCTGATGCACATGTTAAGGAACAGCCTCTTTCAGAACTATGATGCACATTCTCAAAAAGTCAACTTTTAAAGGGCCAAGAAAAATAACATGTGATACAGCCTCTCACACAATAGTACCCAACACTGAAGAAGTGAAATCCAAAGCCCTGCAAATATATTTAGGCATCTTGAATTTTCAGGTAACGTATAAAAAGGATGCTCACCAAATACAAAAGCCCCAAAGCCAGAACTAGGAACAGGACTGAGCCCTTGGTTTGTGAGATAAAACCACCAGGTACGATTTCTGAAATAGCACATTCCTGTCCAAAATTTCCAGATTTACAAAATTAATCCAACGCACATTCATGGTCAGCACTGTTACATGCTCATTTTTTCCTCCCCAGAGTGAATGAGACATGTAGAAATACAATGCCCATGTTGAGGGATGGGAGGTGGAGGTAGCTACAAAGGCATGAAACTGCATCACAGAATGCAGCTGTGTAAGTAATTACAACAGTGCTGCTAGGGACAAAAGGATATAATGCTTTAACATAGAGTCGCTGTCATGACTGTGATTCATAGAGGCCCTCAGAACCAGAGCACTTACCAAAGCAGGAATGTTGACAGTGCCCTACCAAGACACTGTCAACAACATATTTTGATACCCTGAGCCAAACTCCACTATCACATAGACCAGTGCAGGTCTGCAACAGCTCTGTTCCAACAAATCCTCTTACATTAAGTATAACTAGGACAAGAAATTGGACCCCTTGATTTGTGAGCACCTCTTCACGTATTACATTTCGCTTTGGGACAACATGAAAAATTCAGACTTCCCCCCCCCCCCCCCAGTTAATTTCACACAGCAAAGGTTTTACTCCTTTCTATCATCAAAGGGCTGATCCTGCAAGGCACGGGGCACCATCAGCTTTTATTTACATTCTTTAAATAGGAATGCTGAACACGTGCAGCTCAGAGAGGCTTCAGAAAAAGGGAGGGCTACTTTACGTTTTTAAAGATGAAGCCACATTCAGGTCTGTTTAAATTCATGCTTTCAAAATTGCCAAATGGAGTCCGGTACTTTTCTCACTAGGACTTTGACACTTAATTTGCTCAGGCTCCTCCACTTTCCAAGTGTCTAATTACCAGGACACACCTGAGAAGGCCAGTGTGAAACTCTAAAAACCGCATTTTTCTAAAACCGGTGAAGCTCCTAACACCTATTTGGACACTGACAACATATGAGAGAGCTGGGTAATGGGGGAGCATTTCCAAGGGGAGCACTACACCTTCACCTGCATCCTGTGGTATGCAAGCAAGGATCTGGGAATCTGCTTCAGTGTAGCCAAAGGATAAAGCACAGACACAGAGAGAGCCTTACTCTGAGGCTGTGATAAATCACATACTTGTATGAGAGCTTTTTATGGCGATCTCCGATGCCACAGTACTCAACCTCATGCCAGGAAACAATTTTCTCTGTGTGTCAATTCCAGACTTCTTGTGCCTCATTCCCACCTTAAGTACTCTTAAAAGTTATAAAAAAGATAGAAAAAAAGAAGCAGCTGGGACAAGATTCCAGAGTTGGAAACCGTCTGACTGAAGAATCCAGGCCCGTTATTTTTATTTATGGAGATGACCTTCAAGCTGAATCCTGAGCCTAACTAGCTCCAGCTCCTGGGGGGGGGGGGGGGCGGGGAGAATTGAGTTTTAACTGGTCCACCTCAGTAACGAGCACGATCCAGAACCCCTCGTCCACCTTCCGGGGCCTCGGGGAGCAGAGAGAGGGGATCGCCCCCTGCGAGTGTCGGGAAGCCTACCGGGGGAGGGGCAGGGGGACCGCCGTGCGAGCGGGTAACGCGGGGGTTTGAAGCGCTCAAACAATCCCCAAGTTTCACAAACCAGGCACCGGCTGCCTCCGGAGTCGTTCCCTCTTGCAGCCTCGCCCGGGTGCTTCCAGGGCACCGCGAGGGACAGCGCCGGCCGCCGCGGTCCTGCCCGCCGCTTCCCAGCGTGGCGTAGACAAGAAGCGCCGATCGGGACCGGGCCGACCACGCAGGGCGGGACTGCCAACTCTCCCGCCCCGGCCGGGGGGATAACCTTCCCCGTCCCGAGCCGCAGGGAATCCCTTCGCCAGCCCTTCCGGAGGCGCCCCGACAACCCCGCCGCGACCCACCTCCGCTGACACCCTCATCGCTGTGCTTGAACTCGAAGAGGAAATCGAAGTCAAACTCCTGCTCGGCCTCCACGCCCGTCATGGCTCCCGCCGTTCGCAACGCTCCCCGCCACACTCTGGAACTCAGGCAGCGGCGCAGCCCCCAGCCCGCCCCGTCGGGTCCGCCCCGTCGCGCCCGGACACCTGCTGCCGGCGGGCCGGGCCGAGGTCCCCTTCGGCGGCGGCTGGTTGCCAAGCCGCGGCAAGGCGCAAGACGGCTGCCGCTGCGGGCGGTAACGTGACCCCGGCCCCGACGGGCGGCCTATCTCGCTGCGGCGGCCGCAGCCTCTGATCCGCCCTCCCTACCGCTGTTGATGTTTCCGGGTCGATGCAAACAACCGCGGTGCCTGCCCACCCCCCCGCACCCTCCCGTTGGGCTCTGCGCCTTGACGGAGTGGAGATGGGGAGGCCGGGAGTAGCCGGGCAGTTGGACTTCACCTGTACCCGCTCGGTGGTAACCAACTGTCGCAGGTTCGAGCACCCGCTAAAAGGAGCGGGGCAGGAGCGGCTCTTTACACCTTCGGCCGGGGGGGCTTCGAGAGGGAAAGGGAGAGGAACGGCTCTGCCCTCTCGTCCGGGACACCGGCTTGTCCCACCTCTTCGTCGAGGAAGCTGCTAAGGCTTCCTCTGGGGCTCCCCACCGCGCCGAGTCTGCGAGCCAGGAGGCTTCGCTTTCATTTATTTATTATTTATTTTATTTAGTTGCAGCACCCACTAGTGCCAGCTGCTATAAAAAAGCGCATTAAAGTGGGACTCGTAAAGTTACCGGCTGCCTCCGTGCGCCCGGGAGCGAAAGGTCCTCGGTCCTCGGCCGCACACCGAGGACGGGGGTGTCCCGAAGGGCCCTGCGGACAGTGAGCTGCGACGGGGCTGGCACCGTGCTCCCCTGGCCCCTGCCTGTCCCACTTTTATGGGTTAAAAGTCAATTAGGGAAAACTAAATCGGTCTCTGTTTTTGTTCAGAAATGCACTTCTGCCAGATTTTAGTCTGCCAGGTAAAGGACCTCCCCTCCTAAACCTTGAGCTCCCTGGGCTTCAGGCCGGTTTTCAAAACCAATAGTTTTTTTCTAAGCGGTTATGGAAACGGTATTCCCTTATAAACTCAGGGAATACCATTTTTCCAGGCGTACGGCTGGAATCTCCGTTACAAAGTGCCAGGAAAACACATTTTTTTTTTCCATCAGAGCCCGTTATGCTTCTCTGCCC
Organism: Forpus xanthops; assembly: GCA_032466535.1. NCBI lineage: Eukaryota > Metazoa > Chordata > Aves > Psittaciformes > Psittacidae > Forpus > Forpus xanthops. The sequence goes on along the minus strand of JASSUY010037618.1, from coordinate 3,151 downwards.
CTCTCCCCACCCCTTTCCGGGACGAGCTGCGCTGCAGTCTCGCCTCCCGCAGGAGCCGGCGGGCACCGGCAGCTCCCGGGGCCACCGGTGCAGCCCCGGGTCACGCAGGACCGCTCGACCTCGAGGTGCTGCCCCGGCGGGGCCCGGCCGCTGGTGGGGCAGACGTGGGACTGCCCTCTGTCCCTCGCTAGCAGCCGCTTCCCCGATGTGTCCGCGCGGAGTCTCCATAGTGTGCGAGAGGCCTTGGCAGCACTGAAACCCCTTCGCATGCGACTGCAGGGGCCCTGCCAGCCCGGATGCCGGAGCAGGCCAGCGGCGGCCCGCCCCGGCCTCAGAGAGAGGATGAGCGTCCTTTTTTCATCCGCATCCTCTGCCCCGACGACGGGGACTGCTGCGTCTCCCGCTGCCTGTCCGGGCCTGCGACAAGGGACAGCTGCCTCACCCCGGACTCCTGGTTGCAGTGGGCTCACCCCCCGACCACCCCTCCACACCGGTCCGCTCTGTGCTCCATCTCCTGCCGGGGATCCCCAGCAGGGAGATGAGAAGCTTCCTGGTACTTGCTGCTCTCGCTCCTCTGCCTCTCCTGCATCTGGTACCTGCTAGAGGGATGAATTGTTCAAACTATTTATGAACAGCTTGATTTGCCAGCGCTGTAAATGTTAGTGCTGTCAATGAAATATTTCGACTGGCATCCTTCCCTTGGAGACAGAGGAAAGATGTACTACGGAAAGGCAAAACCGAAGAGATGCCACATGTGGGGATGGAATAACAGCGTCCCGCCAGTTAATAATCCAGTTTAGAACTGGGAAAGTGCCATCAGAATGGGGAAAGGGAAATGAATGGGGTGAGGAGGAAGGGCATGTACCCCGACGAGGCCATTCCCGTGCCTCCAGGTGCCTTTGTGCCACCCACTGACAGACCCATCTGCCAACCTCCCGGTTAACCTGAGTTGCCTGGATCTCCTGGTCTCCATGCGGATCCAACGAGGGATCCAGTAGAGAGGCTGTTCTAGCTGCAGCCCCATAGCCTGAAGGAGTATTTAACTTGAAGGTGGTATTCTCAGAGGCGAAGAATTCCACCCTTTGCTATGACCCACAGATGAAACCGGGGTCCCCTCTCTGGGACCTTTTACAAGTATGTCTTCCTAGGCTCAGCCAGCAACGGAGTATTTTCTTTGATTGTCGTAGTTTGACAATCAAGGGGCAACTTAATTTGCAGGCAGCAATCCTGACTTGCAGGGCTCCCCTACGTGTTTCCTGGATTGGGTCACACTTTCTGACTGGCCTAATTTTCTTAGTCCCTTACAAAATACATCAACAGGGAAGAGAACTATCGACAAGGGCTGGCGACATTTTAACACAGGCATCAGAAATGGCACAGAAATAAAGAGGGGGGATCTCCTCCCTCTTTTGATAAGAGGCTCCAGCCCTCCTTTTGTGTCAGCTGCCTCTGCGTGCAATCTTTACAAGTTAGGGCATTCAGTGCCCTTGAAGCCCAGAGTGCTGGAAACGCAGTTCGTGCAGCCCTCGGAGGTCCGAGCGTGCGAAAGACACGCAAGCCAATGCTATTAAATAAAATGTAATTAACTTTCATCCCAAAAGGCGCTCGCATGCTCCAAGAGCAAAGCCGCACTCACAGCCACGCTCGTTGCTTTTGCATTGGCAGGGTCCTGTCAACTGAAATGAACCCCTGGAATGAAAACATCTGTGTTAAAAGATGGGTCCTGAGCGCCAGTCCAGCTCTCCGGGGACAAACCCAGAGAAGGGAGCCCCGTTGTCCCACGCTGCGGAATAAACACCACGGATGTGGACGCGACCCCCTGCCCCAGTTCTCCACACCTTTGTCTTTCCGCGCTCTGTGGGCTCGCTGTGCCCTGCCCGAGCCCGGCAGGCCATGGTAGCCCCAATGTTGTCCCAAAACTCTCTCTACATCACCAGCAGCAAAGCGGCGGCACCACCAGATCGGAAGGAAACTTGGGACCCCAGGAGCAGCTGGGGGAGACATGACGGGGTGAGGGGGAGAGGAAAGCCGCGTGTGCCCCCCTCCCGGTCGTGCAGCCGGGGCCGGGAGCTGCTCCGCAGCTGAAGCAGCGGCGCGGATGTGATGCGGGGCAGCTGCCGGCGGGGTTCCGCTCCCGGAGCGCGCTGCTGCCTAACGGCGTGGGCACGGAAAGCGAGGAGCGAAAGTTTCGCCGGTGGTCACAGCGGTGCTGGGAAACGATGCTCCGGGGACAGAAATATGTCCCGACTGGCACAGGAGAGGCTGCAGTCGGACCCGGCTCCAAACGGCAAACGCTGTCCCTGGCAGGATCAAGCTCAGTCCGGACCCCACAAAGCGCTTCCCAAGTCCCGCGCCCGCGACCTTCTGTCTCTAAACTTTGCCATTGTGTTTGCAGGGCACTTTTCGCAGCAGGATTACTAGGCGGCATCGAAAGAAGTCGCGACAAGCAGCCAGGGTGGCGGAGCAAGCGCTCCTTCGGTCCCCCAGGGGTGCGGGGGACCCGGGGCGGCGGAGCCTCGCAGCCGCCGTGGAGTGCCCGCCTGGTTCGGTGCGCTGGGGAGGGCTGGCTGCTGGTACAGCGCCTAGCACAGCTCAGGACCCGGGTTTTTAGGAGGCTCCCTCACTTCCCAAGAGCCAAGGATGGCTGCACTTCCAGGGTGTATTCTGACCTTCCCCCAAAATCAAACCCGAGGCTGCGAAGGGAATCCCCGAGCCGGCTCCCAGCGATTCTCCCTGACCGGACCCCAGGCTCCCGCGTAGCCCCGCGCTGGCGGCGAGGAGCGATGCCACGCCGCCGCCGTGCTGTCCCGCTGGGCCAGACCGGGCTGGCACCGGGACCTCTATCGGGAGCGGCCCCGGGTCGGCGGGAGCCGGCTGGGAGGCCGAGGCGGCACCGTGGGAGAGGCGAAGGAGACACCTATTGGCAACCGGCCGCCAGCAAACCTCCTGCCGCTGCGGGGAAACACCGGGGGACACCGCAACCCGCCCGCCAACCCCCCCGCAGGGCTGCCCGTTACCTTCCTCCGCCGCCTTCATGGTGCTGATAAACGGGAGGGCTCCGCGCTGCGGGACGGCCGCCGGCCTCTCTCTCCCGCTGCCTGGGTCCCGCGACGGCGGCGCGGCGGCAGCCGACGGGGCAGCGCTTGGCATC
>JASSUY010037616.1:0-42009 GCA_032466535.1 Forpus xanthops | reverse complement strand
CCCATTTCCCCGGGACTGGGGAAGAAAGGGGGGGGGTGTGCAGAACTGTTTGAGGGGGGCCTCAAACTACGACAAGGTGGTAAACTATGAAAAATATGAGGGCAAAATGAAGCCAAAAGGATTTTTTTTAGCTGTAATTGCAAAGAAAACTGACTTCTAATTGGGAACTGAAGGACTTCTGTTGCTGTAGACTTGGGAGAACTAAGTTCAAGAATAGAAATAACTAAAGGAATGCTTTACAAAGCAAATTGAAATTCCATATTATTTTTTCCTGGCAAAAACCAAAAAACGCAGATAGGTAAAACTGTTTTCAATACAAGTACCAAAAAGCAAAGTGGATCAGTTTATTACTTTCTCCTGGTTTATCAAAAAACTACAGTGAAAGAGAATTCCCAAAGTTCTTGTCCAGCTCCCTTTTCAAGTGCGTATCTGTTATATTATTTGAGAGTGCTTAATTTTCTGGCTGAGAGAGGTGGGGTTGTTCAGCCAAATGTGTTCAAGCGTTCAGGGCCAAGGTTGGATGGGGTTTTGAGCAACCTACTCTGTTAGAAGGTGTTCCTGCCCATGGCAGGGGTGTTAGAACTATATGAGCTTTAAGGTTGCTTCTTACCCAAACCAATCCTATGATTCTATGATCTAATGTCATTAAAACCTGTTCTGGAAAAATGCTGGTGAGCCATCTTAAACTAGATGGTTGGTCAAGCTGTTGTATTAAATTTTCAATGTGTTATAGTTAACTTATTTGGGTTAGATGGCAGTACATCTCTACAGAAAGCATCAGATCTGTTTTGTTACTCCTTGTAAGCAGGGTCTTACAGCTAAGTTGATTTTAGCAGTTTTGAGCATCATTTCTGAGGGAGCAGTATTTTTTTTCCAAGCTTATAACTGAAGTTCATTGTGACCAAGCAGCTTTCTGAGTGGATGTGTTACCAAATCTCTGTGTGAGGAAAGAGAAGCTGGAGTTCTGATCAGTTGTTCTGAAAACACCTTTTTGATTTAAGCAGGTTTTATTTTGTAGATTATTTATTCCATTTATTTCAATTGGATGCTGTTGCTTAGGCTGGCAACTTTAAAGCAAGGGAGGGCATGCAAAAGTTATCTTAAAACGTCTTTCCCAGTCCTGTTTGTGTTTGTAGTCAATGGTTGCTTGAGTTTCAGAAATGCAAAGACATTTCAGTAAAGGTGGTGGCAGCTAACAAAATTGCTGTCTTTGACCTTCTGATGCAAGTTTAGTAACTAATCTGGAGAATAATGAACCGCAATTAATGAAATCTGCTCTCGTATTCAAGTGTGTTTCTCAGACAGCACATAAAATAATTGAAAGAACTTCCTGCTCTCTAATTAGTTAGATTGAATTAATTTGGCATAATAGGATTCTTCATGTAACTAGCAGAACGGCTTCCGATGAAGCTGTTTATGTACCTAAAAGATTGGTTTCTGATGAAGCTGTTTATATACTTTTAAGTTAGAAAAGGCCTATTTTCTCCAGTATCTGATGCCTTTAAATTAATTGCCAGTAGTCTGTAAATAAAAAAGCCAATTATTTAAACCTTTCAGGACTGCAGGAATTGCTTTCTATTTACCTAGTCCATTCTTTAAAAAGCTTAGTACTGCAGTGTGCAAGATCTAACGCCTTGCCAACCCTTATTGCTGATGGGGAAAACTTTAAAAATCTTGTGTAAAACATGCAGGTGGATGGAGAACCAGAGTTTCATCTGTCTGTGCTTAATTACATTACGTACATGCTCTTGAAGCTTGACTTTTTTATTAACATCCTGAAGCTTTCATAGTGTGCACCAAGCAGAATTACTGCTCTTTACCTTATGACTCTGCTGTTCTCCAGGAACTGCTCGTGTAATTGCATTTAAGGGCATTGTTGGGTGCTGACATTAAAAATGTACATATTAGATTTCAGTTTCTGGGTTTTTTTGACATTGCTGTGGCAGAAGCAAATTCCTCTGACCAATTTCATAAGTAGATTTTGGTCACCTTCATAGTTGAGGACCTTGTTGGGTGCTCAAATGTACTTTATAACACACGGCTTGAATGAGAGATCTTGAGTCAGAGCTATCGTAAAAAAATAGTAAGTTCTCTGAATTTCCATGTACTAATGTAATTCATTTTGTATGTGGTCTGAAAATGCAGACGTGACTACAGAGGAGAAGGTGTCAGTTTTTTCTCCTTCACCTTCTGATGCAGATGTAGTAATTAATCTTAAAAAATAATGAAATGCAGCTAATGAGAAACTATCTAAATAGACAATCGCCTTTTTCTGCCAGTGCATTAAAAATAACAGCTTCATGGATGGGCATGGTGCATAGTATTATTGCTAGAACTGACATTCCTTAATCAAATATAAATAATGTGGCCTCAGAGAACCGTCTTTAAAATCTTGAAGGCTTTTTTTCAGTGTTTCAAATAAAGAATCTTTTCGATGCTGCAATCAGCATAGCTCAATAGATCCTCTGTGGCCAGCTGAGCTCCTATGTGTCTGGCTCTTCTGACTGAGTTGTTAGTTTTTTCATTTCTTTCCAAGTTCAGTTTCCACCATCATCCTCATACAAATAGTTTTTAATGAGAATGAGTATGGAAAAATGGCTTTTAAAGTTCTTGGAGCGAACCACTGAAACTTCCTCAACAACTAACTTGAAAATGGTTATAAATTACCCTCTTAATCTGCTCAGACCTAGGAATAAAATAATTTAGCTGCAAAGAAAACTCTGGTTACTTTTGCCTAAAGTATATTAGAAATACAGAATTCAGAAGTGCTATTACAGGCTGAAATGTTCCACATATGGAAGGTGGTATAAGAGGGTTTTGTTTGGGTTGTGATTTAAATGAAGAGTTTCTTTAGAGAAGAAAACAAACACCAAACATACAACTAACTTGTACAGGGTTTCAGATCTCCTTTTGGAATGCAGGAGACTATATTTGAATAATTAATTATGTTTAAGTTATTTTAAAATTGAGGGCAGAGAGGAATATTTGGGCGGTGGAGGGCCTTTTAAAGTTGTTTCATCTTTTTATTGGCTCTATACTAGGAGATTCAGGATTCTTACTGCATTGCTCTATATCTTGTGAAAGTATTTTATTGTGAGTGCTGATGTAAACTGATTTAATTCTACATTTAATGAAGCAACTGTTATGCCCTGCTACTGTTTCCAATAGCTGCTTTTAAATGATGATGTGAACATAACGCTGTCAGTGTGACAGTCCTTGAGCTCAGTGATTCCTATCTGCAGATGGTAAAGCATAGACAAGAGTAGTGGAAGTTTTCTGATAATCCCCTTTTAGGATTGCATCAGCTATAACCTTGGCTAGACCATTTCTGGAGCTTGGAGGATAATTCTGGTACACACTCGCCCAGTCTATTCCGTTATCTGCCACTGAATTTTCTGCATATTGGGTGTTAACACTGAAGAATTTTCATCCAGTGGTGTGAAATCAAAAGGCTTTGTATTGAAGTCATCAGTCACTGTTGTCAGAGGCATTTTATAAAATGTTTAATGACATAGAAATACCAAATGTGTTTTTCTGAGCTCATTGAAAATGTTGTCATTCTATATGTAATATATTGTATGAAAAAGAGTTAATTTAGGACTAATTTTAGTGCTTCTCCAAGTGGGGTGAGGTTTGTATTTGTTTTTCCTGTTCATGCTCACCAGTGTGCTAGGTTGTTCTCCAGATTCCACTAATCACCAGTAACAACATGGCTTTTGGTCACCTCGGAGTATGTGCAAACTGACCTTTCATCTGACTGAAAAATACGTGCTCTTAGATATCCTTATAAACTCATTGCACAGAGTAGCTGCTCTCAGGAAAAAGCCGATTTTTGTTCTACAGTGATTCTAAGGTGCTTTAAAGTGAAATCCTTTCATGTTCTCTCAGTCTATATTTTGTCAGCTTGGTTGAAGACATTCTGCCAAAAATTATCTCTGTAAAAGGATCACGTTTTGCCGGTGGGTAAATATATATGTCTGGTTTAGCAGTCGCTATCAGCAAATGTATAATGATAGAATTTGGCTCTCGATTCAGAAATACTTTTCATCCAGTAATGTCTTCATAGATACTCAAGCAGAGTATTTTTAGTATCCCACCCAAGTTACTTGACTGCATTTCATAACATGGATTCAGTTTAGTACCTTTGCACCCCAGTGAGGGTGTTTCTGCCCATCTGTTTCTTGTCAATGCAGACATTGGGCAAGTGCCACTTCTCATAATTGCTTTTTTCTCCATGTTTTTCTAAACATTGCTTGGCAGTTATTGTAGTTTTGAAATTTGTCATCCTTTCAGGAGGAGAGCTTGATGAGGCATGATTAAAGTGTAATGGTTTTCTTTCATTTGCTATTTGATATCAACCAGTTTTAGGTTTTGTGGATTTACAAGTTGTAAGACTGAAGGTTTTTGAGAGATAAAAACCCCAAACAAGCACTCTCCTCTGTTTATTTGTTTTAAAGGGAGAAAAATAAATCAAAGGAACTCAGAAATATCTTTAAACACTTTTTCTTATTTCAATTCCAAGTGCTTATCTCTGCATAATAATACTAGACCTCAAAGCAGTTCCCAGCCAAGGCATGTATACTGGGAGAAAATGGGGCAAAAAGCTCGAGTTGTACTGTGGTGCCAGTGAGCACTGGAGCTGGTTTTAGCTTCTGATGCAAGCTCCGCTTGAAAAGGCTGTTTCCCCTGCTCCAACATATCACTGATAGACATGTGGAAGCAACAAGGACAGTGTTTCCTTTGTACAACCTTTCTGAGATGCCAAAATGCTTTTAGCATTGGACTATGGAGATAGTTAACTGGGTTACTTTGAATTCAAGAGCCTTGGCTTCTCAATGAGGTTCAGCCGCACCTCTGTGAAAGGTATGAAGTGCTCTGTAAGTGCCTGACTAGGGATTAGCCCTAATGTCTTGTGACCTTTTGTTTTTAAAAGGTGATATTTAATAGCACTCCCAGGATGACCAACCCATGGTTCAAAGATGGTTGAAGAGGAGAGAATAAGTGTTCTGCCAAGTATTCTCCTCACTTTAACACTGTGATAAGTGTCTATTAAACCTAAAATCGGCAGGGCTTTCTCACAAGAAGGTTAATCTCTCTCCTCTCTAGTCTTCGTTAAACACTTGGCTGTTGTGATGATCCTTGCATATCAGAGTTAATGCTTAGAGTGAGTCAGAGTATTCGCTCACCTCATTGCTCTCAGCTATCTCTGAACCCAGTCACAAGTTACTACAGTTGTATTCAGGTTAATACTTTTGTTTTAGAAGATTGCCACTTCATTCCAAAGGAAGCTGGAGTTCTGGCCTGAAAACCACTGGATCGCGAGCCCTAGAGCTGTGTTTATGCTTAGGCTTCACTGATTTGTTCTGATTTGGGTCACCATTTGTTCCTGGAGCCCCAGCCACACATCCTAGTAAGGCTCTTGAAACACTAATGTCCTGTGTTCCCAAAATAGAGCCAGTTTGCTCTGAACCCCACTTCAGTGGTGTACTTTCAATCAGCAGGTTTAATGACAAGCAAACCCCACCCTGCTTTCTTTTATTGAACTGAGCTATAGCATCTTAAAATTATTTTGATCCACTGTGAACCTGTTGGGGTTTTAGTCTGTCTTTTGTCTTTTTAGTTTTTACCTTGAACAACCATGCTTTTAATTAATGCCTGGCAATCTCTGTATAAATCATAGCTGTTATTTTCTCCCATGTTTATTTCTTTTGGTGACAGGGTAGCCACATTCCTGCTCTACTGTACTTAGAAGGGATACAAAAGAGGAGTTACCTTACTCCATCTGGAAAGCTTCAGTTCTTTAAACAGATTGTTGAGTTCTGGAAATAGCTGTCTCAGAGATGAGCACTGCCTATGTTTTTCTACAGAAGGAGTTCTCAAGTCCCTTGGAGAAAAAAGAAAAAAGGCAGACTGCTCCCAAATCATGTAATGTGTCACTCTTAAGGGGCAATTTCCCTACAACTATGAATCTGTACTTGCAGTATGTTATTTAACAGAGCTGAAGAGAGATGTTTCTGCCTTTATCTCCTCTCTGGTTTAGTTCTTGCTTCTCTTTTCCAGGGTTCTCCACTAAACTGGTGCTCCCTTTCCTTCCTGTCTCAACAGTGCCTGTTAGCCCAAGCCTAAGATTTATAGTCAAGTATCACAGTTTGCTGTTTCAGTCTTGGGAGAGTGATTATTTCAAATCTTAAAACAAAAACCTGAATATGGAGCAAGTGAGGGACATTTATTGTCAATACCTTCAGTATCAAGCCCCGTGCTGTAAAAGAGAAGATACTGTTGAAACACACAAGTGGTTCTTCTGGCACAGAACCAGTGTATCATGATTAGTAAATGGCATATGTAGTCTTCACTCTAGCAGGCAGTAGTGCCCTCTTTTAATAGAAGATACACAGATCTTGTTTTTGGCTTCCTTTTTGAGTTAGAGCAAGCAATGCTAAAATCTAAATTGAATTAAGATGCTGGAGATGAAGAAAGAGCTTTTGAGGTGGGCTGAAGCTGAGGATTTCACTCACCAGACCAGTGTGACCTCAGATCTCTCTGTCATCTGTTTGCTCAGTGGTCTGTCTAACAGACTGCATAAAAGAAAACTTCCTACACTATGAATTTGTACTTGTAGCTGCTTATATGTTAAAATTCCAGGAGGCCTTAGTTAAGTTTTTATCCTTTAAGAGTACATTGTCAGAATGTAATAGAATAGCAATGCTCTGTCCTTTTGTGACAGAAGTTTGTTTGTGATTCCAGAATTTCACATACAAGTTTTAATGTTTACTAGTGTGACAATACTTAATCCTTTAAGTGAATGATGCTCTTTTTTTCATCCCTGCAGGCTGTCCCACGAATTATGGTTCAGTCTGCCAGCATTGACACCAGTGCTGCAAGGATAAAACAGGTAAGTACATTGTGGGATGTGATATTACGATTTTCATATTCCCATACCTGGAAACCAGAGGTGGCAGAAGCAACTGCTGGGTTAGCTATTCAAAACCTGTTGCACTTCTTTTGTTGAGACAATTAAATGCAGCATATGTGGCTGTGTTTTCTTAGGTCCTGGTAAAATCTCCCCTTATCACCAGTTGCACCAGTATTTGAAAGGCTGGTAAATCATATGATTGCATTAGAAGGTAACTAGCTAAAATTTAACTGGTTTGCTGCATTAAAAGGCAAATTGCTAGGCTCTGTTGCTTTCTGTAGACAGAATATGTCTGTTATTCTGAGTGTTAATTCCCAATTTTACATTTCAAGGCAATTCATAATATTGGCGTGAAAAAAAGGCTCTTGCTAAGCTAGAGAGAAAATAGAGACTATGATCTCCCACAGTTCAGCAGAACTTCAGTCTCATGAACAGCAAATCATCCTTCTCCCTCTTGTACTTTTATTGTCTTAGCAAGATGTGGGTTAGCTGAACGCTTGCAAGGGAAAACACAAAGACCGAGCAGAGCTCCAGAGCCCACATGTGCACCATCCTTTCCATAGAAAAGCTAAAAATGTCTTTAATCCATAGGAATATTTAAAAAAAAAACCTTCTGTATTACATTTAGCAATAGCAGGATAGCCTTTGGTTCTGAAATTCCTGTAATTCAATCAACTCCCTCTTTCCTGAAATTCCACGTGTGAATTTCCACACTCCCAGTGGAAAAGGCACTTCAGAATAAGGTGAAAATCCTGGAGTTCAGGAGACTTAATCCCTAGATGGGATAAACCCCAAGATTTTGAACAGTAAACAAAAATATACGCTGGAGAATTAAGATCTGTGCAAGTCTGCCATCCTCCAACCACTATTTTTCCCCCTTCGTATTAGCGGCCTCCTCCCTCCCTCCCTCCCAAAGAGATTTAGAGACATCCTAATCTTTTAGAGTACATGTGCTGGCAAAAGATATTGATCTATCAGATTTAGTAAACTTTACATCCAAGAAATACATCACTAAAATGGGCTGTTAATCTCGTGAGATGCAGTTAATTTCATAGGCTGCAAGTGTGTGGTGCTGGCGGCAGTGAGGTGGGAATGTTATTTGGAAATGGGGACCTAAATGACAGTTTAGTTGGAGAGGCATGATTTATCAGTCCTGAGAGTTAAGCCAAATAACTGAGAGACTTATAGATCGTGGCTGTTTCATATTTCCTATAAATCCTGCTATTCAAACAGCAAATGACCATTCCTGCAATACAAACAGTTTTTCAGTAAATATTGGGGGACGTATTTCTTCTAGTTGACAGACACTTTTCTTATTAATGGAAGAAATGAGCTGACAGTCCTACCAGATTTGCAAGGCTGACTTTGGATCAGCTTGCATCTTTTGGACATTGCAGCTACACAGGTATTTAGATAAGCCAAAGGTCTTCAAACTTCTCAGAGGCCTTATATCTATCCTTTTAGCTCAGATATTTTGGATAACAGGTCCCTGTTCTTCCCTGTTTCAGATTAACCAAGAGGAAATAGGAAAACAGCTATTTGAAACTGCAGTGCAGACATCTGAGGTGGACAAGAGTCCAGAAAAGACACCCAAAGTGCCTTTGCAGCAGCCCTCAGGAGACACCCAGGCACAGGACTCCCAGGAGGGACCTCCAAGTCCTCTGAGTGAAGCCTCCAGTGGGTACTTTTCTCACAGTGTCTCAACAGCCACCCTCTCTGAGGCCCTTGCAGCAGGAAGTGATGCTGTGGCTCAACCAGGAAGTCAAGTGCCTGCAGCCAGTGACTTCCCAGCTCCTGCTGTGGCTCAGGTCCCTTCTGACATGCCAGGGCACTCAGACAGTTCATCAGAAAGCTGTCTCAGTACTAAGAGAGAGAATCTACCTGCCTTCAGCCTTCAAAGCACTCATGCAAGACCTAAAGACAGCACTGACATAAATGGAAATGATGCTTTGAAATCCAAATCTTGCATATCTCCTGTGACTCAAAGTGAGCAGGGAAATGATGCCTCTGTAGCCACTGATGCAAAACCCTTTCTTTCTACCTCCACTCCAAAGAAGGAGTTGTTATCCAAACAATCAATGGAGTCAGCAGGACAAGTTAGGAAAAAGGAAATGGCTTCAGGGTCTTTAGAACTGGGATTTCCTAAACCACAGACTCATCCTGAACAATTGTCCCAGCCTGGTGCTGCAGCCTCCCCCTTCAAAATCCAGAAAGTCAAGACATCAGAACTGAAGTCCTTTACAAGCATGCTGGGAACAGATCCCATGTATTCAGTAAACACAGAAGAGCAGCAAGAAGAAAAGAGTACATCCACCACCCATGGACTGAACCATAACGGATCAGAAACAGCTGAAGAAAAACTGGAGGTGGCTTCTGACTCCGAAGATGCCAATGAAGTTCCCGAGTGGCTGAAAGAGGGGGAATATGTCACAGTTGGCGCAAATAAGACAGGCACCGTTAGATACATTGGGCCCACAGACTTTCAAGAGGGAACATGGGTTGGTGTCGAGCTGGATTTACCTTCAGGTAAAATATACAGACAGCATGTCAGGATTTGCAGTTTCAGTTTAATGTCACTTTCTGAGGGGGCAGTACATTAGCCATTACTGGGTGCATTTTGAGATGGGAAATATCTTTGCCTGCTGTCATCTTTTTCAGTCTACCTTTGTAAACCTACTCTCACTGACCTCTCACTGAATTGTGTCCCTTTTCAGTTACTTCTCTGTCTTCTTACAGTGGAGGGTAGGAATCAGGATTGCTTTCACAGCACAGGTAAGTAAGTAAACAGTTGCAGGAAACAGTCCGTGTGTCCAAAGAGTTCTCTTCTAGGCTTCTGCTCTGTGGATAAGGGTATCCAAAGCACAACAGAAGCTGTGGGATTCAAACCACCAAAGGAACATTCAGGCTTAATAAGTGGCAAAGGCTTCTAACAGGTTGCCTAGTCTCTCACAAGCTGTTTAAAAATAAGCTGTTAAACGGCAAAAGAGTATTTGTGTGTGTGTTTGTATATATATATATATATTTATACACCTATATGTGTGAAAACCAGTAGGAAATAATCTTACATTGACCACCAGGACATACAGATGATTTAAAGTTGCTTTCAGCTTCTCATTTGTCATTCATGTTTGACTCCTGTGTAACTGTAGACTATACAGAATTTAGGCTCTAACACATACTTTTTGGAAACGAAGGTGCTGTTCCTGGAGAGGCTCTGTTCATATGTGCTGTTGCACAATGATGAGGAAAACCAGTGACTATCACAAGATGAAAGAAAGATGACAACTGGCATTTGTTCTCTGCTGCAGCCCCAGGTTTCATAACTTCCTTCCTTTGCAAGTTCATGTCCACTTTCAAAGGACTCGTTTTCTCCAGGAGCAGGCAGGATTGGGGGAAGGCAGAGCATGCCAGTGGAAAATTCAAGAGGCAAGCAGTAGATACCGCTGCCTTTGATAGTGAAAGAGTTCGGTTTACCAAGGGCATATAAAGCTCCTTATTTAAATCCTTTTAACCAAGCTGTAGCATTCCAAGCCTGCAGTGAAGGCTCTGTTCGGTGAATCAGCACATCCCTAGGAGTTGCCTACACTCATCTCTGCTGCACAGTTCCTGGGATGGAAGCTGCTCACCAAGATAAATACTGTGTCAAGGATCCAGAACTCCCATTAAGTGAGCAGTTATCTTCTCTGTGTCTGGTGCGCTCATAAAAGCTAAAGTGGAAGGTGTATTTTCAGCTGGTTTCAGAAAACTCTGGAGTTTGCTATTCTGGAAAGCTGTAAATCAATTCTCAGTCCTGAATTCATACCTTATTTTAAGAAATATATAGATATATTTAAGGATTTATTTCCATTTTGGAAAGTCACCTTCCCTTCCTGTCTGGCTACTCTAATCCACAATGGCAATGTAAGTGGCACAGTGGCTTAATGGTAAGCTCTTTGCACATTCCTGGTGTCAGTTTCACTGTCCATGGAAGAGTCAAGCAGCTGCAAAATTTATTTGGTGTATTGAGACCTCAACTGCTGGTGTTACTGGATATTTTCTTTCCCCATCTGTTTCCATGAGGAGTCAATCCTTGATTTGTTGGAGCATAACTGGATTCATGTGCACATCTGGAGTTGCAGTTGGAGAATATGATCACAAATTTCTATCTTGGTCGCGCTTACAGACAGGCATAGAAGTCCAAGTCCTTGGCCATGTGAGACGATGTGGGACCCAAAGCAGTGCTGGTGGTAGAGAGAAGGAAATACCTGTTAAACAAAAAGGGTGATATGATGTCATTTTAAAGAGATGTCATATTGTTTCACATTCCCTTTACAGATGGGAGCGGTGTCTGTCCCCATACCCAGAACAGTGATGTTGGAGAACGTTTGAAGAAGTTAAAAGACAGCATCAGTGTAAAGAAATTACTCTTTCTATTCTGTGGAGGTTTTGTGACATAGAACCAGGGACTCTTCTCAACTTCAGACTCTCGTCAACTGAGACACCCAAAAGTTCTTTCAAACGTCTTTCTTTTTTAATTTCCTGATAGTTTGCTGATGCTTCTGCTGCTGAACTGAGTATTTAAAGCTAAATAGTGAGCAGGGAGGGAAGAGTAAGATGGAGTGTCCCATTCAGGGTAACTGTGCAATGGCTTTGCCTCCGCGCATCTTCGTGGCCTACTCTGGACCCCCAGCAACAGCTCCAACTCCTTCTTATGCTGGGGGCCCCAGAGCTGGATGCAGGACTGCAGAGGGGGGGGGTCTTACCAGAGCAGAGGGGAAGAATCCCCTCCCTTGACCAAGATCAAGATGATGCAGCCCAGCGTATGGAGAGCACACCATACGCACAGAATAAGAGCCATTTCATCTATCCTCTCTCTTTCTTTTCTTGTCACAGGTAAGAATGATGGCTCAATTGGAGGGAAGCAGTATTTCAGATGCAACCCAGGCTACGGATTGCTTGTGAAACCAGGCAGAGTTAAAAAGGCCACAGGATCAGCAAGACGGCGGAGCACCGGGCTGAGGTTGCAAGGAGGAATCACCACTGAGAATAGGAAGAGCGGCAGCTTCTCTGGTTCAGCTTCCAACCTGGCTTCACTCACAGCCCTCGCCAAATCAGAAGGAGGACCCACGCTGCGACTGGAGAAGAGCCAGAAAAATGCAGAGAACAGGAAATCCTGGGCAAACTGAGACAGCTCTGCCCACAGCAGCAAACGCCGTGTAACGCAGCCAAGGGAGCAGGTCTAGCTTCGGGAAGTGAAACCAACCACGTGAACTTCTAGTTTGTGGCAAACACTAATGAACTGTCTTTTTCCTCTGCTTTGGGTGATTGACATGTTGATTCTTTGCCTTGTCATGGTGCTGGATCTGTGTCCTTCATTTCCTGTTACAAATTGTGATGCTTCAGGGTATGACTGACGGCAGCTGGTGAAAGCTCGTGGCGGTGGGTGCGTGTAAGCTCTGCTCTCTTCCACCTCTCAGAGGAGGAAGAGATGCATAAATTGTTTGAATTACGACATGGCTTTCCAACAGCTACAGAATACTCCCCATGCACCGGCGCTTCTCTTGGTGTCACTGGCAATTCTAAAGAAACCTCCCCAAAATAACAGTTCTTTTCTACTTAAGTAAGATGTGTCCACATCACATAATGCATGAGCAAGGTTATTGTGAGTCCAGACAGACAGAGAAGCAACCATAGGTTTTTATTTGGAAATAAAGAACCACCCCAGCCCCCAAATCTCTTTATTTAGAAAACCCACAGTTCCTTGTTTATATGGCCTGGACCCAGTGCCTCTTTGATTAGTGTCCTGTTGTCCCTCTCTCCTGCTGTGAAATTGGCACAATCTTCCTAACTGTTTTGTCGGGAATGGGAGAAGGCCCAAGACCCCATGTAATAGTTTTAGTCCCTTGAGAAAAGAGAGGAGTTGAGCAAATATACCATCCAATCTATTTATCTATTTAACATGCTCTCTCACCATGACAGGGTCCCCTCTCACTTGCTTCAAAGTGGCAGTACCTTCTTGTTGGTGCTGCCCTGTGGGCTAAAAGGATTTCTGCAGAGGTATCAGCACTTAAGTGCTTTGCTGTTCCCACCCAGCCTTTGGAGCCAATTGGATTTTTACCACTTAGGAAAAGCAAAGGGTGCTGTCCTTGCAACGGGATGAATCCTGTCTATTTATTTATATTTATTGTTTTAAAATATGAAATGTTTGCGCTTTACAATCATCCACCACTTGACGTTGCACAGAGGAGCTCCACCAGATCCATACCAAGCATCTGTCCAAAGAGGAGGTGCCTCTGTCGCCAGCTAAACCATCCCAGCGGCGCACAAAAGCAAACCTGGCTGAAAAGGCTGAGGGATCATCCCTCTTGGAAGTGGGAGGTTTGGGCTGGCTTTTATGAAACTTGGTTTTATATTCAGTAGCCCTTGTTATTTTTTAACTGCCTGTGACACAAATGACGTATTGCTGTGCGTGTGTCGTCTATACATGTATGCCTACCAGCATGCACACACTCATTTCCTAACAAATGAAGAAAGGCCACAGACTTTTTCTATTCTGAGCTGTTTATGTCTTATTTAGTCATCACGGGGGGATTGGACAGCTTGAGCAATAGACATTTTATCTATGTGGGGAATATTCAGGATGCTAAATTAATGATTAAACTTTAATAGGTATCTAGTTGCTGCCCGTGCTGCACGTGGGTATCTAAGTGCCTTAGCCATCTGGTTTCAGAGGTCCAAGGGAAAGATTCATTGTCATCAGAGGAGGTAGGGATGCTTAGCGGAGGAGATAATTATGCTGATTTACTGTAATTAATATTATTTATGCAGAAGGAATAAAATTAAAATAGAAACTAATCTGTAGCAGAAGTGGGATGGGTTACAGTGCAGCATGCACAGTACTGCCAGGAATTTGTGTATCCTTTCAGCTCTGTGTGACTTGTTTCAGTGTTTTCTAAATTTTCATAAAGAAACCTTAATATCAAATGTACAGAGGAGCTTTTAAAACAATTTGTAGTGTACAGTTCTTCCTTCTTTTCCTTTGCACAAAGCTCCTGTCCATTCAAGCCAAGGTGATGGGAGAATTTGAGTAATAAAATCAGATGCTAAAACCCCGGGGTTTAAAAATGTAACTGATTTTATGGACATGACCCCTGCAGCGAAGCAGCATTCCTTTTTGGGGTATGATGAGTCTCACCGATGAAAAACCACCCACTAATGAACGTGATGCCTCTTCTACTGCCTTGTGAGCTTTCTAAGCCCCATCTTTACCGGTTTTTAATTGCACTTTGTTCTGATGTGCTGCAGAAAGTCAGCTGCCGTGAAACAGCCCCTCACCGGTAGCTGTGGGTTTCAGTCTCAGCATTTCATTTGCTGGATTTAGGGACATCTTTAATTGATGTTTGATAGGTGGCTCCTTTTGGGGAGACATGAAGGGAAAACCTCTCCAAGTCCTTCTAAAGCCTTTTTTCTTGCACCACTGTCTCTGAAGACTGGAGTTCTGTGGGACATAAAGGTGTTGAAGTCATAGGGGTGAAAGGGTCAGGCAGAAGCAGCTGGGTTAATAGTTCACTGTTTATGCTACCCACCATAAATTCCTGTGGCTGTATTTGTACTACAGCCCTGACCATGTAAGGGCAGATTTCAGTGTTTGCACATCTGGAGTACGTGCTCAGAGGCTGCAGGTGACTTGTACGGGTGGGTTTCCTCCTCCACCTGCCCTCGGTCATGTCACAAAACCATGCTGGGCATATTCAGAACGGTTTGAAATACGGCTTGAACAGAACATGCTTGCTGCCTCCTCTAGGATAACTTGTCCTGGAAGCAAATGTCTTCGATATAGCTGCCTTGTTTAAAGCATCAGTGGACGATCGGCATGATGAAGTGCTCTGTTAAAGGAGCGCCATGTTGACTTTGGTGGAAGGAGGAATTTACTCATAGTTCTGTCAGTTTTTACCATCACCTCCCCTCAAATTCCAGCCTGGCACCTGCCCCACGAATGAAGCCACCCTGACCAAACCACCCCAATGTGGCACAAGCTCCAGAAAGCCCAACAAGTCAGGCTTGGCCATGAGGATGTTCTTGGAGGGTTCTCTGTCTCCCTCCTGCCCACCCCAGCTTTCCTGGGCATTCTTCTCAAGGTATCTTCCAAGACTCTGGCATAGGGAGTGTGCATCCCTCCACTCAAAGCCATCAGTTACTTTGCACCAGCTAAGCCAACTAACCAGAAAGCAGTTTAAAACCATAATGAAGTTAATATATATATATCTATTTTATTATTGATAGCATTAGAAAAGCTCTACTCTCAGCATAGAGGAGGAGCTCTTAACTGGAAGCACCCAGTGACTGGGGCTGGTGTTTTGATAGCTATGCATATTTTCCAAGATTCTCATGCACTTTATACAGGGAAGAAGAATATTTAATGCAGGAACTGTAACGTGTAGGAAGTGTCTCCTCTCCTGTGTCTGCTTGGTGATGCCAGCTTGCTTTCTTGAACCATGGGTCGGTCTTGGATTCTGGATGTTGAATATCGCGTTGGTGGTAGGAAAGGCAATGACCTGAGCATGCATCTGCAGCTCTGCACAAGTGTTGTGTCATTTACTCCGAGTCGGCCAAGAGGATGCTTTCCAGGGGGACTTCTTTGGGTTTTCTCAAAGCAAGCCAAGATGTTTTCCTGTGTTACGTTCAGCTCTCTCATGGTGTTCTGACCTCTGTGTCCAAAATCATCTTTCCATTCCAGGGCCTTGTCTCTTTGCTGTTCAGTGGTGTAGTTTAGTTGAGCAAAGCTAAGAGAAAGTAGTTCTGTGTGATAATATTGCCCAAGTTCTCCCGAAGAGCATTTTGTCAGTGTTGAGGTGGAAACTTCCCTCTGCTGCCAGTATGGTGGGAAGTTGAACACCTCTTTGCTCTCCTGCAAACCAGGAAACCCATGTCATCCCTACCTATCAGGTGTGAAAACCCATACAAGATATGCTTATGTGTCGGGCAGACTTGTTTGTGTGGGAGCGGAGCTGTTGTGGAGTCTTTTCTGTGTTCATGCTTGTGTTGTCCTTACGGCGGTACTGCCAGATGTTTGCACAAGAGGTTGAGTTTTCGCAGTGCCTTATCCCTGGGTCAGCAGCTGTTGCAGCGAGGGGATGGGTTTTGTGCCAGCTCGAGGCCGTCCAGCTTTCAGGAAAGGGTGAGAGTGAGAAGTGAAGGTGCAGACTGGACACTGCAGAATACTCTTGAGCCGGAGTGACAAGTGTCTTGTTCCTGGATCTCCCTTATCTGTGCTTTGGTTTGTGCGCTCTCCATCCTCCTCCTAGAACAGTCACGTTTTTCACTCCCACAAAATGCTTGGCTGCTGCCATCTGCCCCTGAGCACCGGGCACAGCTTGGGTTTATGGAATCCCAGACTGCTTTAGGTTGGAAGGGACCTCAAAGCTCATCCCGTTCCAACTCCCTGCCATGGGTCAGGGACACCTTCCACTAGACTAGGTTGCTCAGGTGGCAGCTGAGCCTCCTGCCACAGCCTGGCTGAGCCTTATCCTGGCTCCAGCATCTGAGTGCTGCAGCGGAAGGAGCAGGGACATGGGTTGGGGCTCCTTAAACCTGGAAAGAGCCAGGAGTACAGTGGTGGGGATGCATGAGAGACATTTCCCTTCATCGGCCTCACCCGCTCAGCAGGAGCAGTGCTTCTGTCCTGCAGGAGGATGCAGCTGTCCTCCCCTTGCATATCCCTTCCAAACCCATTCTGAAGCTGACAGAAGAGCCGCGCTCCAAGCAGCAACCAGCTGGGTGTGCAGCAGCGCATCCCTGCCTTGCCTCAGACATGGTGGTGGTGGTGCTGTTCCTGTGCTGGGGCTCAGTCTGTGTTTTCACCTCCACTAACACCCACTGTGTCTTGGGAGACTGTTCCAGCTCATGGTTGCGTTGTCTGCTGTAAATGTAGTGGGTCTGTGTATAGAGAGTGGCCATTCACGCTGTGGTGTTCTGTGCCGAGCAGTGTACTTTAAATGAGCTAAAATCCAAAGATACTTTGTAATGAGCTGTAAAGTTTTTAATTATTTCTGTACAATACTAAATGATTGTAATATTGTATCATACGTGCGATGCAGCCTGCAGTACCTAAATAAACATCTTCTCTAGAGCCCTAAGTCTGTGCTTTGTTAATCCAGGTCACATCACCAGGATGTGTAGATGCACTTGCAGCCCTGCAATGGGGCAGCATCATCCCAGGGTGGCGAGACCTGTCTCAAAGAAGACTGTTGTCCAGTTGTCTCCAATGTAGGGACCTTCCGATCCATGTGAAAACCAATGGGTTCACCTTCCCTTCATCCTCCCTTCTCTTTGATGTTCTGGGAAAATACAACTTTGCTTGAAGCCATTGGGGTGGGGGAATCCCCGCCTGTGGAGCTCATTTTCCCTATTCTAGAATCACAGAATGGTTTGGGCTGGAAGGGACCTTAAAGCTCATTCAGTTCCAACCCCCGTCCATGGGCAGGGACACCTTCCACTAGACCAGGTTGCTCCAAGCCGCGTCCAACCTGGCCTTGAACACTGCCTGGGACGGGACAGCCACAGCTTCTCTGGGCAACATGTGCCAGGGCCTCACCACCCTCACAGGGAAGAACTTCTTCCTAAGATCTCATCTCAGCCTCCTCTCTGTCAGGTTAAAGCCATTCCCCCGTCCTGTCCCTACAGGTCTTTGTCAAGAGCCCCTCTCCAGCTTTCTTTTTTTTTTGACCCCTTTAGGCACTGGAAGCTGCTCTAAGGTCTCCCTGGAGCCTTCTCCAGGATGAACAAGCCCAGCTCTCTCAGCCTGTCTCCATAGCAAAGCTGCTCCAGCCCTTGGAACATCTTTGTGTCCTCCTCTGGACTCACTCCAACAGCTCCATGTCCTTATGTTTGGGCCGCAGAGCTCAATACATAGAATACATTTATCATGCTAAAACGAACAGGCAGAGGTTTGGTCATGCTTCCCCCATGCTCTCCAGCTGCTGGACCTCAGACTGGACAAGGGGTTGCTGCTGCCGGCCCTGCCTTTAGGCCCTGTAGGGATTGTTCTTTCCTCTGCTCCTTCCATTCCTCTCATGGGCTGTAAAACTGAACTGCCTGCAGCCCCCTGAAACTGGGAAGTGTTCCAGCACTTGGGGTCAGGGAGGATGGGAGCCCTGCCCTGCTGCGATGGGGCAGGGAAGCAGCTTAGAAATCATGACCTGGTGAGTGGGGGGGGAGCTGGGATGGGGATGGCTCCTCCGGAAGAAAAAATCATCCTGAGCTTGGTGCTGATCTTGATGGGGTTATTTTAATGGGACTACAGCCTGGTGGTACCTGACCTACCAGGTCTGTGCAAATGCAACAAGCAATGGATGAGCAGAGGGACTGACCCAGGCTCAGCATCTCCTCACACTGACCAGTAAGACGTAAGGGTGAGGAATGGGTGTGTTTATGGGCACGTGTTCAGGGTGAGTGGGAACCGTGAGAGGGTCTTGGCATTGCCTGCAAATAAGAAACATCCTCTGAGGAGCCATGTGCTCCCCAGTGGCACTCTGACCACAGCAGTGGGATATTGCAGCCTTTCCCGGCATTACCCTGATGTTATTCTGCAGGCGCAGAAGCCCTCACCCCCTGCTCATGAGCAGCCAAAGGCACTCACCCGATGCCATCCCTGAAACTCCCTCCCTCGGTCCCATCATTCTGTTTAGCAACATCCATTTCCAAAACCCAGCTCCGTGGTGGAGCTCTCAGGGTTTGCTTTGGGGGTTTTTGCTTCTTGTTGCTTTGTGGGGCTTTTTAAGCAACCAGCACTGTGTTGATGCCACAATCCCGCTGAAAGTCATTTAGCAAAGGATATTTTTATCAGTGTTGTCTTGCAATCAGTGCATGAAAACACAGCCGCCTTTTTCTCCCCCTTTAAAACCACTTCCCTTTAATGTTTTACCTTTTGCAAAAAGAAGCCCCCATCCATCCTTGGCTGAAACACGGGAGCTGTTTGAAGCACCGGTACTTTGTTCAAACCTCTCTCTTCCCAGGAGGTGGTTGTAACACCTTCCCTGCTCCGCAGCCATGCGCCGCTCTCTGTTCCTCAGCCAAAGCCGGTTTTGAAAGGCCCCTGATCAAAAGGAGCCGGAAAACAAATATAAAAACAAACCACAAAGAGCACCTTTTCCCTCCTGCCTTCGGAGTGATGCCGCTCCCATTGTCCTCGCTTGGCTTCGGGTCCTCTCTGCAAGAGGCGAAGGCAGCAGAGCTGATGGGTTCCAGGGGTGGCTGGATTCCTCCTTCAGGGGAGGAAGAGCAGGAGGGCACGAGGATGTGTAAGGAGCTGCTCTGCCACCAACTCAGCAGGTTCCAAAGGGGGATTTTTGTTCGCCCTTCAGACACCCACTTGGGATGAATTATTTCCCTCAATCATCTGGTTCATTCCCCAGGGATTAAAAAAGGCACAAAATGGGCCAAGAGTGGAGGTTTTTGCAAATGACAAGCCTCTGTTGTTTGTTTCTCCTTTAGAAATGATCTCCAGCCCGAGCTTTTCTGCATCCCTGGTTTTCGTCTCTGAAGCAGGGTGAGGGCTTCACCTTTCATCCTCCACCCAGGGCCTGTCACTCCTTGGGAAAGGGGTCCCCATACGCACCCAGTCCCTGCCAGTACCCATCCTACTCTTTACATCCCCATCCTTGCACATCCTCCTGCTCCTCTCCAAGAAAAGGAGCTGGGGGACTGGGCCCTGATGGGCAACTCCATTACCAGCTGCTCCGTAACAGCCGAGTTGCTCCAGGGGGTCACCCTTACTGTGGAAATCAGAAGGAACTGCAACGTGTTGGGAATTCAGTGTTGGAAAACAGCTCAAAAGGCACCAGCTCCCCTGGCTGGAGCCCATCTGCAGATGCTCAGCACAACCCTGTCAGGAGGGACAGGCAGCGAAAGCACCCTCCTGCCTTTGGCTTCTCAAAGTTACGCTGCTGCTCCTTACTGCACCATCTTTTGAGTCTTATTACCGTATGGCCACCAAGTCTCCTCCCTCCAGACATTTTAACAGCTCCTCAAGCAAGAGACCCTCCACCTTCCTTGGTCATTACATTCCTGTAGGATGTGTACTTGTGACAAACCCAGCTGCGCTCAGAGGAGGAGACAGCACTCCACTCATCAGCTCTCCTTTTAGTGGAAGGAGCCTCCCGAACGCCAAGGATGCAACTGTTTCTGATGTGCCTTCGTCACCTTCATCCCTCCAAGACCATCCTTATGGAAAAGGGAAGGCACAAAACCATCAGCCCTTCGCAAGGGAGTTGTATTTTGTACATTTAGTAACTGCTCGAGGCACAGTTCAGGTCTTACCTGCGCCCAAGGCTCCCCCTTGGCTTTGCCACCCAGGCTCAAGAGGCAGAAAGGACGAGAGCAGCAGGCAGCGTGCTGGAGTTATACGTTTTTATTTTCTAATAGGTACAATACTAAAATAAACACAAATTAAAAAAAAGTTTTATTAAACCAAAACTGTACAAAAAAGCAGTTATACTACATTTTAATTACAGAACAGTCTACTGTCCAAAAGGCACTAATCCAGAATAGGAGATACAATGATACAGGACTCATTTTAACTAGTTTAATCAATACAATAGAGCACTTGTTTCTCTGTCCATTCACGTATAGAAACAAGGACTTTTGCTACAGTCATTACACATTGTTATAAATATGAGCCCTACGTGTAAAGATGCAGTATTGCTCTCCCTGGGCCACGATCCAAACAGTGTTAGAAATCATTAAAACAAAAGGAAAATAGAGGAAGAGAGTGAAGGACACGGGGGAAGGAGTCCATACTTCGCCCTCTTTGCAGCTCTTGCCTGAGGGAGATGTGATTGGCTCTCACCTCCATTTCGGAGATGGGCACATGGACACAGAGAAGAACCCCATTTGCCTTGATGGTCTACAGCAAGCCTGCGGTGGGACAGGGAGGGGAACTGCCCTCCCTTGTGCCCAAAGCTTTGCATTGTTTTTCCCACCACGTCCTCCCTTACCTTGTTCTCCTTCAACTCCCCTTTTCCTGGATAGTTCTTCCCTCTCTAACAGATAAGTAATGATTCCAAGGGCACCCGAGGGATAAAACCTGTTACTTTCCTCCTTGCAAGAAACGAGGGAGCAGACCCATGGGCGCCTTGCAGATAAAGGCAGTGATTTGGAGAAGATTCTGGAATACGCTTCTTAAAAATCAGTGTCTTTACTGCAAGGGCATCAGGCCATGAGAAGGTGGACCTTGTCCAATATGGCTGCTGCGGCTGTTCCTACGGCAAAGGCCCAGCGGTCACAAAGCCACCAGGGACACACATGGCTCATGTGCAGCTCCTGGGATGGAAGGACATGGTTGAAGCGGCACAGGGGAAGTTACAACCTGTTACCTTCCCACAGCACCTTCCAGGAAGCAAGCACACACTTCAACAACATGCAGAGAGCTGTGGAAAACCCGAGTTCCCTGTGGCACCTTCCTCCATCTCCCTCTGTGGTGGTGTTACCTGAGATTCACTCCCCTGCCATACACAGTATTGCTTCCCTGGTGCCTTTTTTTACCACCAGCAACTTAACCAACACAAGAACCATTCTCTCTGCCAATCTACCTTACTTCTTCACCCCACTTATCCCTCAAAATTTGAAGCTGAGGACCAGCAGCAAAGATCTTACAGACCACAGATGGTGTGGAGAACACCCTTGTGCAAAGCCACCAAGCAGCACAGGAATATTTGACATTACTACTGGAGCAACAACACAACACACCCACTAAATGCCAGTAAGAATTATAGTCTTCAAGCTGAACAAGCAGCCCTTATGAACATCAAGACCTAGGTATGTCTGTGGGTTTGATGATGATGGTGTGTAGTGCTACCCGACTCTTTTATGGTGGAAGAGGTTCAGTACGTGGGTGGGAGAGGGATACTGCACCTTTAAAACAGTGTCATACACATAAGACAAAGACAGGCATCTGGATGTTAACAAAAATAAGTAACAAAGAAATATGATTAAACAAAATCTCTTCTCACATCATCCTATACTACATCCTCCTTCTGCTTAGCAGAAAATTGTACGTACACAAAAATACAAATACACAATTTTGTAGAACAGTCTGATTTTAATATATTTATATATATTTATATTTATATGAGTGGCAGGTTAGTTCATTATATAGAGCTTTTTGCACTTTTGGCTCATATGCAACAAGGCTTTATAAATTCAGCTTTAGCTTTCATTCAGGTTTTATAGCTTCTTGAACATTTGTTTTCACATTTAAAGCAGCATCCAATTTGCAAGAGGAGTTGGTGGTGGCTACAGCAAGGATCAGTTCAAGAGGTTATTTTGGGACGAGGTGGGGAGGAGAATATACATTCCAGTGTGTGTGAGTGTGTGCGCTAGTGCTCATGTAAAAAAGAACAGACTGTGAACATACGACTCTAGGATACCATATTTACCTCTTGAGGTAGGCAGAACACCTACAGCAGATGAGACACAGGTGCCATTCCATTGGGACACATGGCAGGAGAAACAAACACGTTTGGAAGATGCCAACACAGGACACACAGGGACACATAAGGACCTGCCGGTGCATTGCAGTGACTGGCCGAGGTGGGACACAGCTCTCCTTAAGTTACTGATGCATTTGGTAGTTGTGTGAAGTGTACGAAGGTGACCACGGGCCACCCAACACACACAGTACCACCACTGCTCTTGCCCCATCTGGAGATGCATGGTTAACACGACCCTCCCATCTCCCAGTCAGTGTGACAGGGGAACAAAACTAAGACACACAAAAGTTTGAAGTGAAAACTGCGATTCCCTGGTGCTTTGAGGGGGTTTTGCTTCGCTTTTTGTGAGCCTCAGATACCATTCCACCATCCTCTCACTTCTAGGCTTGCAACACTCACTACTACATTCGTCTCTTTTTCAATTACAACCACTGCTATTGACAATCACTTGGTTTAGGGAATAATCACTGTTAAAAAAGGCATCTCTAGAGCACGGTGACGGTACGGCGTCCAACAGTCCGTGTTTCAGGCTCCACAACTACTTTATGTTCATTAGTACCCCAGCAATAGATTCACATTTGATCATTGCTTATATCAACACCCATCAACATCCTAGAAGCTAATTTTCTCTTCTCTGCGAAAGAGATGTCCTTACAGCTTTTCTTGCCAATAGTAATTTCCTAGGCTTTCCTAACTCATATGTTATTAAGTTGTCAAGAGTGAAAACAACATTTTGTTACTAATGAAAAATAAAACATCTACATATGGATTGCTTTCATTTTCTGAATCCTTAAGTGGCACTAATACATCTTAATCGTGTTATTTCCTTTTACTATGGTCAGAAGAAATTCTCCTTTAACGCAATTTTTTAAGCTAGCATTAATATCTCTTTCTTTTTTAACCCACATAAAATTCTCGTGTATGTTTACAAAATTATAACCACCTGCCAAGAGTTACAATTATTTGGACAAAATGCTTAGCAGGTGCCACTATTATAAACCTAGAAATACATAAGAATATAGGAGAAAACTGCTTCTGTGATCCCAGAAAAGGATGATCAATACGCATATTATTTTTCTCTATCTGGAGTCTCAGATGCATGGTCACTGAAGAGGTGCGTATTCAATGCACAAAGCTATTTCCATCTGCAATCCAAGAGGCAGTTTCCTACTGAATTCTATCCAAGCTTTCCCCCTCTTTACCATCCTCCCTATATCGGAGATTGCTGAGGTTTGGCTGAGGAATGAGATTTGTTAAGAAGATCCCCACAACAGACTGAAAACCGAGGGGGAGCATGAGGAAGGAGCAGAGATTTCCTTCCAGCTGGATTCTGCAGGGCTCTGGACTCCCACCACTTGGCTGGAGTCGGGTGTGCGGAGGGACTGTAGGGAGGGCTCTTTACTTAAGAGGGAAATGAGGTCTAATCCTATTTCTCCAGCTCACTCTGGAGCCCTGTTACTCACTGAGGCACTTCTTAAATTGACACTAAGAAAAAAACATAAAAAATAAAAAAGTACTGCACATATTTCACACTTCCCGGGCTTTCATCAGCCTTGGGAAGATCATAAAGACCAAGAGGGAGACGGCCAAGGCGATCTGTCAAGAAAACAGCGCTCCCCATGGACACAACTGACTTTTATTTGTCACCCTTTGATAGAACTGCTATTGAACTAAATCTAGTTTAAATTTCTTATTCCTGTATTATTTTTAAGGTAAAAGCCTGTCTTTATGTGGAGTGATGGTATCGCTTTATCCTATCAGACCTGACATCTGATGTCCAGCAAGACAAGGCGCTCTCCCTGTTCAAGCCAGCAGCAGCATGCTGAGTGTGGTGCCAGTGCAGGATGTGCTGCCCACAATCCTCCAGAACATCTCTGGTGGCAAATGAAGGAGGGTGGGCTATTGACAAGATTTGGAAAAACATTCCTAACAGTATGGGTAGAGCCAACAGCCAAAGGCATTTCTGCTTTGGAGTTTGCATTGCAAGGGGTGATGAAATGGAAAATCCATCCCTCTCAAAAGCACAAACAGGACTCCAGCCACGCGGCAACTAGAAATGAATCCTGAGCATCAGTTCAGCACATGTCTCAAGATGATACCTAAACTTATGCAGAAAGCAAAAATGAACAAGAAAATTCAGTGGATGATACCGAAAGGGGGGAAGCTCAAACTCCAAACTCTGTTTCCATTATAATTTTTCACACTATAATTCTTCAAATCTAAAAACAACTTTAGAAAAATCAAGTAATAAGCTACTCTTGCTGCAAAAAGTGATCCCAAATCCTGGGTGAATGAAGTGACAAGGGGAAGCATCCTTCAGTAAAGCTATGCAAATCCACGCATCCTGTCCTAACCCCTAGCATTAAAAAAGAAGGCAACAGCCAGCCAACCAAGAGAAACAACCACACCAACTACTACAGCTTCCAACACCAAGTGCCAGCAAGACAAAATGAAATGACACTACTGCCTTGTTTGTCTCTGTCGACCATAGTCCAACACCTTGGAACTATTTTATTTCATGCAGAAGGTTGCAAATAAAAATCCTGCTGTAATCTAATGGAATTTATGAGCTGATTTTTGTTTCTGAATGGTCAAAGTAGACAGAATTTTTCATGTTTATATTACACTGTAGACAAAATAGATTTGGAATTCAAGTAAGCAATTGATACAGCACCATCTCATAGGCAAAAGGAAAGGTGAATGCCTTTCGAGCTGGACTAAAGTAGTATTAAAGGAATTTAAAAAGTATCTAACCATAAATAAGCTGCTTGAAGCTGTGAAGGTAATAAAGTGCCTGAGCAGGAAAAAGAAGAAGGAACAAGTGAATGCAGGGACGAACAAAATTAAAATGACCCAAGTTACCAAAGACTGTAAAAGGGCACAGACAGCAACAAGGAGTCCTAACAGGAGTGGAAAAGGCAGCAACAACAAATGGTATGGAGAACTAAACAGAACAGATAAACCTGAGCATGATAATTGTGTGCAAGAAACATCAAATCAGTCTGTTCCGAAGCACTGCTGTATCTGTGATAGACCTTAATTATTGCAAGCAATTTGCTAGAACATTGCTGAGTATCTGCTGAAGTGCACAGCCCAGTACCATCCCTCCCAATAAAACAGTCCAAGTAGTAACAAAAAATATTATACTTAAAAGTTACTGTTTCCCTGATTTCCTAATCTAAGTGGCAAGACTAGAATGAGGGCAGGGAGGAGGGCTGCTAACTAACCATGCTGGAAAACCCCATGGTATTCTGGGGAGCAGAAAGCTTGGAAGAATTCCTAAGACTGAACTAAATCTAAGCTTCAGCACTATACTGGATGGCTTTTTATTAGGATGGAAACAATAGATATCCCTTATCTGGAGATCATATGAATAATAGGATCAGGTCAGAGCACTATGTGAGAAAACCACTGGCACACCAGATAAAACAGGATTACAGGGTGTGAAGGAGCTTGGGTAAAAGATAAAAGAAATTACCTCCATTAAAAGAACTGAAGTTTAGGAAAACAGCATGTGACAAATTTGGTACCAATGAGAACCAACTTCAGAGGAAAGGGAATGGCTCAGAGCAGTTGGGACAGAGACAACTCAAAACGCGTGTCTGGAACTCTGTCAACAAAATACATGCTCAGTGTAGGAAATAAGAGGAGACATCAGTTTAGCAAGAAGACTTCTGCTGGCTGTGATATTTTTTGAAGCACTTTGGCAACTGATGAAAGTAAAAACCCCCATTGCTTGAGGCACTGCAGCTAGAGGACGGTCACAACTGATCAAATTCCATTCATACTGAATGATTTTCATGTTGAACATACTTGGGTAATGGTAAAAATCACTGCAAGGTACCTTTAGCAACTGGAATTCATGTACCCAATGTCTAACATAACGAAGGTTAGAAATTCAGACTGACCTGCACTTTTGGTTGGAGGGCTTTTGTTGATTTTTCATGTAAGAAGTAAAAATAGCAGCTGAACAGATTAATGCTGTTCCAGAGCTACCGTAGCTGCTCAACACTGGCTGGTATGAAAGTACATATCACTGTCAGTGGAATAGGTAGCCTGAATTGGTAAGATACTGGAACAAACCTAAATAATACAGCAGCATACAGAAACAACTTGTTATCAAAGCTACATTTGTTTGATTCCCATTATGGCAGAAGTACAAAGTGTAAAAAGGTATTTATCATATAGAACTGGAACTCCACGTGGTTTAGAGACATAAGGCACAATATGTTCTCTGATGGAAAGTCAAAGAAGTTCTTACTGCAGAGAACCCCTCTAGTACTCAAATCTCTATCAACCATTAAACACTATGAACAGGTTATAAAGGTAACAGCAAAGTTTACCTCTTTGGAATCATAGTTTTACAATTAAGGCCAGAAGGGACCAGTCTATCACCTACAAGGAGACCCTGAATTTTAGACGGCCTCCCACACTCCTGATGCAAACTCCCTATTCTATTTACTTCATCCATTCGGATGAATGAACTATCCTGCCCTTCCAAATGTAAAAAGAAAAAAAATGCACCTGGAGAAAGAGGACTGTGTCTTAAGAGAACTCTAAAGGAAGGAAGAGACCACAGAATTAAACCACTGCTGCCCAGTGAGCAGCTGTGTGACAAGATGTAAAAGTTCAGCTAAACTGATACAAAACTACCTCTTCAATAAACCAAAGCATGTCTCAAATTCCAATAACAACTCCTCAAGAAACATTATAATGCTACATGGTGAGCCATGAAGACACTTTGGCACAAAGAAACATATGTTGGAGATTTCAGAGCATTTCATAAACTGCTTTGCCTACCTCATCAATAAAGCATCCA
This sequence comes from Forpus xanthops, assembly GCA_032466535.1. Taxonomy (NCBI): domain Eukaryota; kingdom Metazoa; phylum Chordata; class Aves; order Psittaciformes; family Psittacidae; genus Forpus; species Forpus xanthops. Next base: position 14,810 of record JASSUY010037616.1, on the reverse strand, counting down.
GTATGTTTACCCTACTCTTGTAATAGCTATGCATGCTGTGCAATACACCCAGCAACACAATATATCTCTTTTTCACTGTTCCGAACCCAGCATCTCTCCACCTAAACTCAAACCTTTCTATCAGAAAGGCGAGATGCTCCTGCTGCTACTTTCCACTCCAAAATTGTACCAAACTTTTTCAAAAGAAGAATTTGAATGTGTTAAGTGTGAGTCTATGTTGTTTTGGGCTTGAAAAGATCTGTTCACTTGCCAAAATGCATAAATTAAATGGTTTGCATTCTCGTATAGGAAAACCCGGTCAGTGAGTTGATATGCTGAGTTCCAGACCCTGGTTAGCTCCTGAGGGATATTTTTAGCACTGCCATTACAGTCCTGTCAAACAGAGATAGCTGCAACTTCATCAGCAGGCAGACTTAAAAAAACATATATCCAAAGTCAAATATGCTTTGAGGAATGGAATATATGCTTAATATTCTTAATGGAATATATTGGGTGAGGAATATTAATTAAGAATTCACTTTCATTATCTCTTTGCCCTCCTTGAAAGATTTCACAGATAAACTTTATAAGTATTTTTAGGAGTATTTTTAAATCTCAAATGACATAAAATGTATCACAGAAGGCTAAAGCCAACCTCTTAAGTACAGAAGTGGATTATTTAAGCTACATGTGCCATCTTGCCATAACATGGAAGACTTTGATTAATTAAGGAGAAGGGCTGAGGAGTGGAAGATAGGAAGCCGAACTGGGGTAAGAGCAGCATGTTAACGTCTAAAAACACATCCTAGAAAAGAAGTTGCTACTGTGAGTGTAGTAGCACCAGAGGTAACTGTGTTGAAAGGACTGAAGTACCTACAACCCTCAGGTCTGTTCTGAACCACATGACACTGGATGACATTTACACACAAAGTATTTCAGTAGGAAGAAGCTGAGAAGTATCTGGAGAACCCAAGGAAGTTCCTAACCTTCTTTTGCAAATTTGTGGGAGTCAAGAACCTGCTAATTTTTCTAACTTTGACCAAGAGTCTCTATATGCATCTTTGCATACAGAAACCCGCCTGACACTAAACTACAGCAGGAGAACAGCATTATGGAAAAAATATGGTCAAGAAAATTGAGGACAAAAATGGAGCACAGGCTCTGCAGTGCTCAAGACTGGTCAACAGATAATGTTTCTCACAAAACACAGAATAAAAAGGCACATAACACCTTATGAATCCAGCAACTTATCAGAGAAAAATTACAACAGTATTTTAGGTCACCACTACATACCCTCTCCTGTAGTAAGGGACAACCATGCTGTCCAGCCAACTGTCCAGCTGCAGGCTAGTTTGAGATTTCTTAAGCAAAGGTAAGCTAGCTCACATCAGGACACCAAAAGGAGATAGGAGACAGCCTGAGGACAATATAGTTACATACTTGGCAACAACAGCTGATAAGGCCTTCAAACTATGAGACACTATGAAAGAGAACCCAGAGGGGCACAGACAACCTAGGTTCATGATTCCTTGCTTCAGGAACCAAGGACAACAGTGCAATTGGTACCCTTTACCTGCAGGCAGGGTGAAAATGCAGGATGAGTAGTATTTCAGTGGAGCCCTGGACCAAGGCTAATCCTCCCCAACACTCTAAAGCAAATTAAGAGCAGCAAAACCAGAATCCTGGGTAATCTGTAATCATGCTGTCACACATAACTGTCTTTTTTGTTTCTAAAACCCACTGAGAAGCAATACTTACATGAGGGGATGAGAAAAGAAGGGAAGCAGCTTTGCATAGAAACTAAACTCTGTTTCAATCCCTGCTGTTGTAAGTTAGCATTAGGAACAGGTCATTATTTAAGTTTACGAAGTAGCTGTGTTCCAAGTGTCACTAATAACACTGGTATTAAAGAGAATTAGAGGGCGGAAGATCTTCTGTTTTCAATCACAGAAAAGACAGAAATCCTTTTAATTATGACCATGCCAATCCACATCTTTCTAAAGCAGCTAATTACATGTCAGAAGGACACCCAGTCATTCAAAAGAACTGCCATCACTTTTACTGCCATACTCTCACGCATTTATCCTACCCATCCCAATTACCCTGGCTGCAGTTTGAAAGGATTTAGCAGAAGTGTGCTGGATGTTTTGATCAGCAGAATACACCCGCTTCCATTTAACAGCGGAGAGAAGTGAGGGAATAAATGGCATAGAGAGCCTTCTGCCAAGCCATCTGAGTGAGAGATGCACTGTACATACAGAAACATCAAAGGCCCATTACGCAGTTCACTCCAGTTCGATGGGTTTAGCTCACTCCCGCTTAAGCTGCTGGCCAGAGCACTCCAAGGCTTACTGGAAAGAATGAGGAAGAGCACAACACAGCAGCAATCAAACAGATTAGTTCATTTTCTTGATCAGCCTGATTAAAAGGGGCATTTAAAATATGTTTTGCGATTTTTTTTCCCTCCACACTGAATATGGCAAACTTGTTCTATCTATCTCCGTGACATAAGCTATCAATATCACCGTCTGGATACAAGCACATTGCAGACATCACAGAGCATACCTTATCATTTTGAAAGAGCAGAATACATTTGTTTACTTTTTCCAGCAAGCACAAGTTAAAGTATGATATGGGTATTCATAAAGAACAACCTTAGCAAAAACAGAGAGGAGTTTGTGCTGATTACTGTAATTGTGCCAATACCATCTATCTTAGCCACAGCATCGCCAATGTTCAATGGATGCGTATTTGAAAAGAGGCATGATCAAACAATTCTAGCCTATTTTTAAGTGACAAAACCTAAGGTCATGGTTAGTGATGAACAACTCTGAAACTGCTTGAACTTTTTTTTCCCCACATCTCCATCTCACTGGTACTGTTGAGAACACTGCCACTTGCTTGATTTTATTTATATTTGTTGGACAAAATCCAACTTCAAAACACTGTCATCTTCCTGACAGTCCTCAAAACGACCAAGCCCACTTCTCTAATTAAAACACATTTCTCACAAAGGAGAAAAGTAAGTTTTTGTGTATTTTAAATTTGAATTTATAGATGCCATCTCTAGAATGTCTCTTCTTTTCATTAGTCGGACAGTTTAAACCCCATAAATTAGACAACAATAATAGATGCTAAAATGAACGTTTCAGGGCTATGCTTTTCAGCTTGCCAAGTGTCTCTTGGCTAACAACTGATTTAATATCCTGAGTAAATATCCCAGCTGCAAAAAGCCCATGGGGGGATGTTTTATTATGAAATGTCTCTGCAACTCTTCTTGGGAACTGCAAGGTACTTTTTGGTCCGGCAATCAACCTTCCCTTCCAAGAAATCACAGTGAAAATGCCCGATTCCACAAAACTCCATTAAATCAGCCAGGAACACAATACAACCCTGACTACTGCAACTAACACATGCACAAAATCTCCAGCTGTTTAATGAACACATTAGGTCACTGATACATAACACAGATTTCAAGACCAATCCTGCCAACAAAGATTCCTGCCAAATGAAAAGAGCTACACCAAACTCAAGATTATTGCCTACAAGCTTAAGACTTTGATCAAAATAGTATTATTAAGTTAAATAACTCCAAAGAGTGCAAGAACTACTTGGGTGGGAATCCTTGTCTAAAATAAGAGCAAAGATTATTTTGACAAAAGCAACCCCTAAAATTTGCTGGTAATTATCCAATGAACATTAAAGAAGCTGACGAACACTGTGGGGTGAGGGCTACACAATGATGTAGCTGGGGTGGAAGGAAGAATATAAACATTTTCAGAAGAAATTATTATCTAAAATAAGTAGAATTACAGGGATGGGGGGGGAATCTTCTATTAAGCACCTACAGGTCTCAAACTACAGGCAAAACGTCACACTGAATCTTAGCAATCTGCAGAGACAGGTGTGCATCCAGCGTTGCATTTTAGTTAGGATTATACACAGGCAAACACCACCCTGCACGTTTAACCATGCCAAGTGCAAGGTCCTACACCTGGATGAGAGCAACCCCAAGCGTAGCTACAGGTTGGGAAGAGATTCAGAGCAGCCCTGTGAAGAAGGACTTGGGGGTGTTGGTCGATAAGAAAACGAACATGTGCTATGGCAGTGTGTGCTCTTGCAGCCCAGAAAGCCAACAGTATCCTGGGCTGCATCAAAAGGAGCATGACCGGCAGGTCAAAGGAGGCGATCCTGACCCTCTACTCTGCTCTCATGAGACCTCACTTGGAATATTGTGTGTAGGTCTGGTGTCCTCAACATAAAAAGGACATGGAACTGCTGGAACAAGTCCAGAGGAGGGCCACGAAGATGATCAGGGGACTGGAGCACCTCCCTATGAAAATAGGATGAGAGAGTTAGGGGTGTTCAGCCTGGAGAAGGCTGCATGGAGACCTCATAGCAGCCTTCCAGTATCTGAAGGGGGCCTATAGGGATGCTGGGGAGGGACTCTTCATGAGGGACTGTAGTGATGGGACAAGGGGTAATGGGTTCAAACTTAAACAGGGGAAGCTTAGGCTGGATATAAGTAGGAAGTTCTTTACTGTAAGGGTGGTGAAGCACTGAAATGGGTTACCCAAGGAAGTTTTAAATGCTCCATCACTGGCAGTGTTCAAGGCTGGTTTGGACAGAGCCTTGGGTGACATGGTTTAGTGTGAGGTGTCCTTGCCCATGGCAGGGGGGTTGGAACTTGGTGATCTTAAGGTCCTTTCCAACCCTAATTATTCTGTGATTCTATGATTCTAAGTGCTTTAGGAGCAGTGATTTTGAGTTTTCAGAACTCTCATACTGATGTTGTTGGTTCTGACTATACAAAAAATAAAAACTGCTTCCTTATGAAAACCCTTTACAACTACCACATGTCTCAGTGACTCCACTGCTCTAGTGGAAGGCCAGAACGACGCTTCCATTTTACTTCTTTGCAAGCAGCACTTCATTGTGAAGGAAAATTTTTATACCAAGTAAGGGAAGTAAAAATTTTGGTGAACTTACTGTCATGTTCTTAGGCACCTTCAAGGCAGCAATTAACACTTGGGAGTCTAACTGACCCCATCCCAGTCCATGCTGGCAAACACCATTACTACTGCTCTTCAAATTGACATTCAAATCAGACCTGAAGTTAAGTGTGGGTTTTTTCCAAGCAGTGGCCAACAGCAAACACTTAAGGTAAAAAAAGGAAGCTCTAAGTGAGAATGTGATTCTTTCCCAGTCTGACCCTTTCAGTTTCTGATAATCACCACTTCATGATTTACTGAACCAAAACCTTCTAGCTTATCACAGTAGTCACCAGTCGGCTTGAGTAAATTACCGTTTCCCCTCTAACAAGTTCAGCTATGTGGAACTTTTCACCTGTACTCACAGCAGCAAGACAATAATAAATTCCCACAAACAGGCAAAATCTGATCTACAGCACAAATGTTACTAAAACACGGCAAACTTACCATTCTGACATTAGGCAATGAACAAACAGAACAATTCAAATATCCCTGAAAAACTGTGTAAACAGAGGAAATAATTAACAGCAGTTATTCCTTATGGCTTGATTGGAACCTGGAGCCAGACCCTGCAAATAAAGCTCCCCTCTATTAGAAAAGTAAGAAAGAGAACTGTTTATGAATAGCGAAAGAGAAAAAAATCCCAACCAACCAAACAAAAAAAAAACCCTCCAAACAAACAAAAAAAACAAACACCAACAAATTAAGAGAATTTCTTTAAACAAGTCAACACTAACAGATCAGAACTAAGAAACACCTCAACCTGAGCAGGTTTGTACTGAATCATAGAGTAACTGAAGGAAGAAGAGACCTCTAGAGGTCTCTAATTCAACCATGTCCAGTTGAGTTTTGAATATCCTAAAGGCTGAGATATTCACTGCCTTTCTGGGCCACTGCTGTCCCACTTTAAGCATGAAAATATTTCTCTTCATGCTCCCTTGGGATTTTCTTTAATGCAGCTTCAGCTCACTATTCCACACCTTTTTTGCTGTGCATCTGTGAGAAGGGCCTGGCTATGTCTTCCCTAACCCACCCATTAAGAAAGATAAAGAACAGAGGATGCTTCCGGAGCCAGCCCAAACAACATTAGCTCTTGCAGTCTCTCACCACATGACGTGCTCTGACCCTCTCACCTCAGCAGCCCTGTGGTGGACTTACTCCTGCCCAACACCTCACACAATACGTCAGATGTCACACTAGCAAGGAACAGAAGGGACTTTCCTTGATCAGCTGAAGGCTCTTCTCAGTGATCTGCAAAGGTGAACTGCTGACTCACAACCAACTTGTTTACATCCAACATGGGACTAATAGAATTATGCTGGAACACCACATATGATTATAGAGTATTTAGAAAATGTCTCTGCAACACAAGACAATGTGTTACACAATCAAGGGATAACATGCCTGCTCATCCCTATTTTGATTTATCAACTCATACTGCTTTTGCAAACATCTGGGATCTCATATCCTCAGGAAAACAAAAAGCCAAAAACTCAAAAAACCTCAAAACAACCTGAAAAAGAAGTGGAGGTAGAAATCGTTGTTTTAAGAAGACAGCAAGAGACAATAACTCAAGTATAAGGACTTCATGAGTGACAAAATAACAGCCAGAACTTCTACAAAACTATAAGCAATCTGTGCCTGTCACAAAAGAGAAGCATCTTAAATAATTTCTTCTCAATTCACAGAACAATAAGGTAAATCTAGTCTGCCACCAGATCCACTTCAAGGGAACTGACATGAGAACAAACTGCAGTAATTCCAGATTGGCTACAACAAATTCCAAGTGAACTGAAAAACTACAATAATGAGACTTCATTTTCAAGAAAATCCAGAGATGGAAAACCAAGAGTCCCATATTGTGTGAAAAACCCTAAAACATAGACTAAATTCCAGGACACACTCTCCACAGATTCACTCACTCATGTATACTTCTCCTGATATCACCACACCAACATCTGTTCTGCTCTAGCTAACTCACGAGAAACCAAAAAGCCTCCAGCCAACTGCAAATTGTTCAGAATCAAGGAAACAAACAGCCATAAGCACCTTGGTAATGGCTGAAGTCTTACACCTTCCCCGTACCTCTTGATGGTTGAAGAAAAGACAAAATAGACAGGGGCAACCCAGACACTGACACATGGAACTGTGATTCCCCAGTTAAGCCATTTGTTATTTTCTCTGGTGAGAAGATGCTGTGGGAGAGCAGAAAACTGGTATCTACCAGGAAGCTACAGACAGGAAGGATATGCCCATCTCCAGTCATTTACAAGGGGTTTAACTGTTTAATCTTCTGATAGGATACTGATGTGTGATGAGACCAGTAGCTACCTGACAGGGACAAACAGAATTAAGACAAGATTATTCTATATTAGGTGGTACAGACATACAATTTTAATGGTGTCACTTTATCCTGCATCACATGAGCCCATAATCAGGATATAGAAGTTCTAGTACTATTTTCATTCTTCTCTATTGCTTTAAAGAGACAATGCTTGAAACAATTACTTTTTTTAAGATAGTAAGCAGTATTTCTTTTAAAATTACAGCTGTCCAACAGTTTGAGTCTGTTCTTTTTAAAATGAAACAGCCAGAACAAATGGTGGTGGCAAGCCTAGCATAAAGAGGCCATCGATTATTAAAATCTCCTCACTGTAAATCGTGGATGTTGCTTATCAGCTTGGTGTGTGACTGTGGAATGAGCAAGTAGGTAAAATTCCACTAAGGCTATAGTTTGCTTGATAGTTCTGCTGTGCAAAAACAGAAGTAAAAGCTCTCCCCATCCTTTGATTCCTTAGTACCAAGACATTCATACACACGTTAAAAAAAAAAACTTCACCGCTGCAATGATTGCTGATCCAATTCCTTTCTTTCCTGAGCTGCCCTGATGCTACTTACGAATTTGCTAACTCAAGAAATGCAATAAAACAGAAGAAAGAAAAAAAAGATAAAAAGGTGGCTTCATTCTGCTTCAGTGTCCTATATCTAAGGAAAGCACATAAATTTTCCAATGAAATCCATAAGTGAAAGACGAGGCCAAGCCCTACCTATATATCTTCAAAGTTACAGAGCAAAGAGATGCCAACTCTGTCCCCCCTGAAAGTACAAAATTTCCTCCACACTTACCTAAGCAATTTTCATGAGATTCACAGATGTAAAGATGATCTAGTTGGCCTATGCCTTGAAGGGTGTAAGCTGGCTAAAAACCTGTTGAGGAGCCACATTTTCAGAGTTCACGATACTATCTGATAGTTAAGCATGAGGAATGGATGAGAACAAGACAAGTAACAGCAACTTCCCTTCGCTCCCCTCACCTGAAAAGTGGAAGGGAGAAAAGGGAAACCCATCCTTCAGATTGAGCTGTTTTCCTTTTTTTAAAATATTCCCACACAAACTGGGAAGATAGAAATGGAATGCCAAGGAAAACTATGCAAATTTTCATATATCTACATATAAAAATTTACATAGGTTTTTAATTTTTAGTTTTAATGCAACACAGTCCTGCCCATCTCTAACACTTCCCATGCTGTTTCCATCGAAATGTTTCCTCTTACCGGCAGCAGCATATCATTTTATCAGGATGCCAGGAGATCATTTCCACACAATGCTAGCAGATGTAATTTTCTTAGATGCACACACAGTTCATCATTTAGATACTAGATGACAAGGTGATCGCAGGGTGACTCTGTAATGTAAGTTTGCTGTTTGGTATTTTGAATTCTCAAATGATAAAAAAAAGACTTATCAAATATAAATATCTTTAAGAAAAAAGTAACAAAAGTGCTACATATGATCAAGGAAAACAATTCCATTAGTTTCTGCTACTTAAAGTAGGTTTGCTTTACAAATATTACCACATCCATTATCAGTATGGCTTCCAATTATTAATTAAATTGCTCGTAGCCGTATAACTTTCTCACATCTTAACAAGGACAGAGTAAAGAGAACACAAAACATTCACACCCCATTTCTCAGGTAAGAGATCCTCCTGCCTTTAAACAAACAAAGAGAGTTCGTTATTAGGAGAATATTTATGCTATGATGGTTTCCTAGCAAAGGTCAGATGCAAAAGTTCTCCAAGAACCTTTCAGGCTAGTCAGGATGTAGGCATTAGTTACACAGATGTGTAAAAATCCACTCACCCATTTTATGACTTTAATAACCTTCCTGGAAAACATTGCTTTTGAAAGCAGCAAAGTGGAGAAGGGAGTAGGGTGGGGACAGAAAAGGTGAGAGGAAGAAGAATAGGTGAAATTGTTAATGACAGATCAATAGAGTCTAGACTTCTTCTGAGCAGGCACTGTTAGCCATGCCAAATAATGAATAGTGGTTGTGAGAAGTGGACTGTTGTCCATTAGACATTCAGCTCATTTTTCATATGATCCCAGGCTGGGCTTCAATCATGGTCCCAGAGGCAGAAGGCAGTACTTATCCACTAAGCCACGCAGCTTGTGAGAGTAGAGGATGTCTGTGTTGAATATGTGAACATCAACCAAAATACGTGAATGTGTTTCCAATGGACATTCTCAGCACAGCACCCAAAAGTATATCAAGTCACTGTATGACCAGTGAGGCACGGCTTATTGCAGCTGGAAATGATTTATTCCCATGCTGAAGTGGGGTTTCTAGTGTTCTTTTTACTCTCTGGTGATACTCTCAATCTGGTGTCCATCGACCCTGTGCCACTACCTCAGCTTGCATCCTTTCAGTCTCAGAGAAGGAAAAGCATACAGACTATTTTTTAACACAATCTCTAAGGTTATCCAAGGTTTTAAGTGTAGCCTAAGACTTGTAACTGAGGGCTGTCTAAAATACCTGGAAGCACTTTGAATGCTAAGACGGAGCAGCAAGATTTTTCTAGCCACTGGGGCTGGGAGAGGGAGGTTGGTTGGTTGATTGATTATTTACTGGGAATTAATACTGAGAGAGTATATGCAAAGGCTGAGGGCACCATGCCATCTTCACAGAACAAGACCCTAACAGCTAACTGACGTACAAGAAACTGCAAAGTTATACTGTAAGAACACATATTAAGGACTGAGGAAAGTCTGCTAAGGTGCTACGTCTAAAACTAAGTTACTTCTTGTTTTGACCCTCCCCTCATTTTATATCAGTCGTCATCTAGAGCTTCTGTCTTGATCTCGTTGGCTCCTTGCCGGGCCAATGCCAAGATGGTGTGGTTTACCGCTGCCATTTCCACGGCTAATGAAATGGGGTCTTGATGGTCACTATGGCTAGTGCTGTCATCCTGTGCATGTGGAAAGGAGAAGAGAGAAGCATTGTTACTCCATGAGTAGAAAACCCACAGATAAACAAGTGTGCAATGGACTATGGGCAGTGAATTACACACTCATTACAGGGGCAGAATGTGGAAGGAATTTACAAAATTAATTTCGAACTGATATCCCACACTGTGCAGACAAAGGTAAGCAAGGCAAGGAGTGGCACATCCAACTTTTGAGAGGAATTTGAGGGGATAGGGAGGTGGACAGTCTGAGGAAATACTAAATTATAAAGACAGAAGTGATACACTATGTATGTCAGGAAGCCAATCTAAGATAGGAAGCACTGAGCACTGCACAAATTCATGCTATGCTTACATTTTAAACAGATGGTTCTGGTCACCCCAATTAAAGAGGACGCAGAAAATCAGAAAAGGTAAAGAGAACAGCAACCCTGGGGAGGAGAGGCTTGGAGTGGCTTCCTTAAGAGGACAGGCTACAGAGACTCAGGCTCGTCAGTTTGAAAAAGAAATGGCTGGTGGTTGATATGGTAAATGTTTATCACAAATAATTAATAAAGAACAACTGTTCATGGCTTCTTGTGATCTAACTCACTGGAATGATTCTATATTCCAAAGTGGCAATGGGAAGCACTGCTTCACTTATCACGATTCAATTGTTAGGATTCACTGATTTTTAGTTCAGATGAGAGTAAAAATGGCTTTAAAAGCTGGAGTTTAGACAAGTTCAGGGAAAAATTAATCTACAAGAAATTATCAAAGCTGAAAGTAGATACACTGTCTGGTTCAGGATGCCTCTCAAAACTACTAACCTCCAGAAGCTGGAAGGTACTATAATAAAATATATATTATCCAAGAATCCTTCTTCTTTAAATATTACTATTGTCCTCACTCAGAAACAGGATAACCTTTGGTCTGAGATCATACGCTGTGAAGACACTGAATTTACACAGGTATAGGTGAAAAGATGACAAAAATTCTTAGACTGCTAAGAAAGACAGTGCAATGATTTCAGAGGACCTGAGCCAAAGTAATTTAAATACATAGGTGAAGAAACTGCTGGGTTCTCCAGTCCACTGAACTATATGTCTCATATTTCTTTGCCTATTTTCTCAAGAGCTGTAAGAGAACCAGCATGGTTTTGGTTGAGGCGATTGGCAAGAAAAACTGACACTAAGAAACTCTGCTGCTAAAGCATTGCAGTCAAAATATTAAAATCAGTGGACTGTTGTACATGTAACAAGGTGCATAAAGGTGTCACAATAGCAGACCTAAAAGGCTCACAATTCCAGCATAAATTTTAGAGCAAGTGTGCATGTTTCACAGCCTACGTCAGAGAGAGGGCCTAGTTTTCAATAATAAGGAGAATGGGCAACATCCAAACTAATTCCAGCTGTCAAATGAATCCTTCTTGAACTTCAGGCAAAATCATGGTGTTTTCCTCGCTTTGGTATCAATAGTAAGCACACCATGATCTTGAAAAATTTTTTAATTATTATATCTACTGAAAGGAAATGATAAACATTTATCAGTCTTACAACAGCCTTTAAGTGATAAACTTGTGAAATATAAGATTTAAAATGTGTATTATGCATTTCAGATTAAGATGACAATTTGTAAATGCTGAGGGGGACAGAAAAGCCAGGATTCGTTAAAATCCTGAGGTTATTTAAAGGCATGCATTCATTTACAACAAATGTCAGGCAAATATTGTGATGTGCACACACTTTTAAGGGCCTCTCAGTAATATTTACTACGGTAAGAAATACAAAGTCCTGACTTGTGGAGTTTTAGGCACTTCATTAATATTTGGGTGAACTTGGTGTTTTAAGGTTTCCTAGAGTTAAGATGTCACTGTAGAAAAGAGAATTTAAGGTTTTAACAGCTAAGGGATGTTAAATGGTCATTAGGAGAGCTTGCCATTTAATCTACTTTGCTGCTAATGCCTAATTACACTTCATACAGGAGCCCAGCTAGATTACTGAGAAATGTAATTTTTAAGGGCTCTAAATAAAGACCTTTACATTTTAATAACCAATCTATTTACCTTTTCAAAGTATCTTGGATACCACACATTAAAAAAACATAGTTTGGAAGTCTACATAACACTTCAACTCATATTCAGGTCCTGTATCTGACTGACACGGAATTATCTGTGCTCAACATATTTTATAGCCATTACAGAGCAGCCTTTCATCATCTAGAGCTACCAAAGTGGGTTCCACCAAATCTGCTGGTGATGACCTATAAGAAAGGCCTTAATACCCATCAGAAGCAGAGTGGCTGGGAATGTGTCTGCCAGATATCTGCTGTACTGGGCCACAGCCAAGTGTGCTAAGGACTCATTCCAGGACACTTGGTTGCTATTACTCTCTACCAGCAGATTTTAAAGAAAGAGACCTACCTAATTCTCCCAAATCAGTCAATTAAAAGTGATCTGGCAACCCCAGCAGCTGCTAGGTGTAGCACAGAACACAGGTCATGGCAAAACCAGAACCAAGTGAACTGTTGAAGGCCACTGGTGCCAAGCACACTCAGCCCTGGGGGGGGATGGCCAACAATGACACCTGAAGGAAAATTGGGAAGGGGATGCAATACCTGTCAGGAAGGTGTGTGAAGGAAGGGTCACCAACTTTAGGGTAGGTGAGGGCTCAGAGTGCGGGAAGGGGTATTCTTTTGCTAGAGAATTTAAAAAAGAAGTTGCTGTCAAGGGTTAAAAATAACCAAGGAAAATAGAGAATAGGCAAGAATTAAAATGCAAACAGAAAAAAACAAAAAAACAAACAAAAAGACAGAATATATGTAAACAATCCAAATAGTCGCATATAGTTGCAGAACAATACAAAATAGGTACAGAGCCAAATAAAAGTTAAACCTCATTTAATCATATCCCTTCCCCCACCCTTCACCCTTTGTCTGTCAGTGTCTTTGGGATGGATAGTGAGATGCTCCTGAAAGGTACTGCCACAGACAAAGAGGGGAAGCTCAGTACCTTATAGGAAGGCACTCAGCCTCTTGCCAGGCAAGGTTGCCAAAAGGGATTATGAAGTGTTCAGGGCAGGGAATTGCCTGGGTGCCAGATAAGCAACTCAGAGGAGCTGTAGCACAAGCTGTGATGGAGACATTTCTCACAGAAAGAAATAACAGGTGCAAAAGGAAGACACATGCCTAGTTTTCCAGGGAAGAATGTTGGTGCCTGATATATAGGAGCAACTGTTTAAGACCTGTACATCCTTTCTTGAGGGTGGATAACTAGAACAGTGCCGGGGATAAGGAGAGCGTAAGTTATGCATGGTGCACCGGGTGAGTTAACACTCTCCTAACATGTTTCATACATTGCGTGTGGCGTGAATGGTGTAACTTGCTTGTTTGGAGCAGATCCTCCTGTCTTCTTCTACCTTCTCTGCTTCTCTGCCTCCCTCTGAACATCTTCCCTCCTCCTCCCCATTGCGTACTTGCCAAGTGTCCTGTTGTATGACAATAAATCCATGTGGGTGAATACTGGTTGCTTCAACACATTCAAATAGGGGAGCTGTGCTCTTCCACTTCCCCCATTACAGTTACATAAAAGAAAAACAACAAGAGACATCTGATTTGTGAGAGGTTAAGAGCCCCTTCTTGTTTCAAGTGAACTCCCCCTTTTATGGGCCATGCAGCTCGGACACAGTGCTTACCTGCTCCGAGTAGTCATTGCCATCAACATCGTCACTGTTGGAATGACCTCCTGGACTCTGTACATCTATTCCATGGCTCTCCAGGATTGCTGCTTCTTCGAAAAAAGCAAATGGATCCCTAATTTATCTGATGCATTAGAGTAATTAAAAGTAACTACTTTTTTCTTTTTTTGTTAAGAAGTTAGAATAACTGGAAGAACAGTCTTAGCTCTTAGCCTTTTCCTCTTCACTCTCCAGTATTTGGGAAGGTAGCACACGCAGTTACTGGTTTGCCTGAAATCCTACCCTACCAACTAACAGACTTGCTTGCTAGTAAGAATCTTAGTTTTCCAGTCAGTTCTATTAGATACTAGCTTAATCTCTAATGCACTCAAGTGGCAAAGGCATTCCCTGTAGATCTTCCCACATAGTTTGGACTGGTAGGATTTGAGGGGGGACAGGAAGTGTCTGAAAATAGATGGGGGAATTTCTTTAAAGCACTTAAAGGATTTAAAAAACCACATATCTTCATCTTCCAGTGGGATCTATGCACCAATACTCCCCTTGGTTCTTTTTAATCTCCTTCCCACCTTCCTCCTCAAATTGTAACAGATATAGCTGTAAATTCACCCACCTTGAACTGACTTTGCTTTGTTCATCCCCCCTTGACAGATTTCATTTTTAGAAAAATAAATTTAGGTGAAGTTTCAGTAACAAATTAAATGCTGTAAAAAGAAGTTTTTCTTGTTCACAAATATGGTAACAAAAAGCAGACAGGTAAAGGACACAACATTCTGCAGCTGTAAAAATACTGGGTAGTAGACAAGTATGGATTTCTGTTCACCTATGGACTACAAATGTAACTCTGCATAGAATCATAGAATAGTTAGGGTTGGAAAGGACCTTAAGATCATCTAGTTCCAACCCCCCTGCCATGGGCAAGGA